>CM040421.1:60701451-60917197 GCA_022702705.1 Papilionanthe hookeriana x Papilionanthe teres | reverse complement strand
CTCATATTCAAGCATGTGTACCTGCAAGGACAAGGGAATGACACATGATGATGTTTGCCAAACTCATAGGTACAACAACAACGACAACAACAACAAACATTTATCCCAGTCATAGGTAGCACACCCAAATTATGAAATAGAGGATAGTACAAGTGTGAGACTTATTTGACGTTGATGATGATGATGCCCTGGATGGTAGTGCCATTTACAGGGAAATTTTAGACAAGACGGTGGAATCAACAACATTGTCATAATAAATACTACTAACTTCAACATATCCACTAAGTGTCTTCTTTGTGTTGAGATCTTGAAAGATAGTAAGTTCGATAAATTCTTACCGAATTGTTTTGAGTCATGGTTAGACAATCTACAGATGAAAGGGCGATTGGAAACTTTTGAACTTACTGCCAAGATCAAGGAGGAGGAAAGATGTGCATATCCTTTATTCCATTGGAAACTATGGAACTTACAACCAAGATTAAGCAGGAAAGATGCGCATATCCTTTATCTGAGACAAAAGAGAATAATCAATAACAATTTCAGGTTGGATAGGAGTTACTCTAAAAGCTGAGAATAAGTGGATAGTAAATTCAGAGAATGACATTGTATATGATGCTGATTCAAGCAGTTGATCGTAATCTTTTTAAGAGGGAGTAACATATCTAGATCACATGTCAACAAATACTTCAACTACTTCAATCTGTAGAGACTGTTTAGTTGGTTAGGGGTGGGAAGCAAAGGGGAAGAGAGACCGAGATAAAGAATAGTCATAATATTAAGAATAGTGGCTCCATTTAGATCACATCTCCTAAAAATAATGGGTGGAGTCTAGAGAGAAATTTGGCGACAGAGAATTTCCATTATGCTTTGGCCAGAAAATCGTGAGGATTGTGATGTGAGTCATAAAAAATGTGAGAACAAGCATAACGTTTGCAATCACAGCAGTAAGTGAGCGAGTGTTGTGTGCTTGACAAGATGCAGTTTTTGGATGTACATGTAACAGCTGTCTTATGAGGGTTTTCGGCAAGCACTGACGAGGTGGGTGGGGTGTGGGCAAGCAGAGCTATAGGCAGGCATGCATGTCAGGTGAGTGGACAGCGAGAGCAATACCATTTTAAATGAAATATTCCTTGTTTCCTTGATTGAGATTAGGTGCTTGTAAATAGGCATATAAGGTAAATAGACAAGGAAACAAATAATTGAACATCTTCAATAAAGTGATTATAAAAAATAAAAAATATGACTATATAATCTAGTACTAGATATCACATTCCAATCTAATCATTTTCCTAATAGTCATTTTTAACTTTGGATATATAGAATCTACAAGGATATAGTTCAAGAAGGGATTTTGATTGATAAATCTGTCTTGTGTTGCAATTAATTAGTATAGGATAGAGGTGCTATTTAAATGTGTGTGTGTGTTTTCTTTTAATTTGCTGATATCGGAGTTAACCCAAATCACGACGCAAGATACAAATTTATTAATGACTTGAAAGGACGGTTACAACGATGACACAAAAAAAAAGAAAAAAAAAAGTGAAAGACATCACATAAATTATAACATAAACCAAACATTACAAATAAAGACACAACAAGCTCGAGGAGGAATTCCGGAGTGGAGGTGTAGGCTGGTGGCTGTGGTGAAGGCCGGATGGAGGAAGAAGATCGTAGGTGAGAAAGTATCTTGCTGCTGTTTGAAGGGTGGGATAGCAAGGTAGTGATAGTGGAAACATGGACCTGTGGCTGGAAGTAGAAGAGAGTGACGTCGGTGACTGGAATCCGGCTAAGCAAGGAAGGGAGGCTTGCTGGAGGTAGGATGATGATGGAAGGCATGCTGGGGTATGGAGCAGAGGAGGCGGCTTGTCGGGCAGAGGGGACTCATGGTGGCCTGTAGGGGCAGGGGAGCAGTGGGGCGGCCTGCAAAGACGGAGCTGGGGTGGTGGCTACTGGTGGTTCATGGAGGATGTTGGTAGTCTACTGGAGAAAGGATGACAGAGATCTGCAGCTTGCTGGGTGCAAGGATAAGGCTGGGCGGGGGTTTATGGGGGTGCAGGGAGGAATCCGGCTTATGCCAGCCGATAGGATAGCTACCAGCGGATGCGGGGGCAAAGGGTAGGAGCGGTGGAGGCCTGAGATATGACTGGAAAGCACGCAGACAACAACAAAAAGAGTGGAAGGGTGGATAAGTAGCTACAACCAGAGCATCACCCGGACCCATGGAGATGATTACCATCTCGGATGAGGGATAGCCGGTGCACTACCTCGACATCGGAGACAGCCCTCGAAGGGAATTACTAAAACTAAAACCTGAATTCAGATATAAAAAACAATACCCTTGACCCTAGGCACCTGAAATCTTATTTATAAAGAGACTTGACCCAATTAGGAAACACTAAAATAAGAAGGAGAATAAAATCAGATTTTAGGAATTTGAAATAAGAAAATAAAATCAAATTTCAGTTTTGATTTGAAATTAGAAGGTGAGATTTAAGTTTTTGGAAATGTTTTAAAATTAGAAAGGGGCTAGGATGGTAAGAAAGGGAAGGGGATAAAAAGGGCAGGAGGGAAGAGAGAGGAGTTGGAGGGCGAGGGGAGGGGAAGGAGAGGGGAGGGGGAGGGGAGGTGGAGGGGGGCGTGCCGCCTCCTCCCCTGAGGGAGGACTGATCGGTCCTCTTGCCCGAGCCCCGCATCAGGCTCCTGGGGTTGGGGGGGGGTTTCGACCTCATTTGTTGAAGCTTATGGATTCTTAAAGTATGGAGTCAGATCTGCAACATTGAATGTGGCTTAAATGTTGTAGCCTCCTGGTAAGTCAATCATCTCGGCGTTGTCATTCCACAACACATCCTGGTAGAATATGTATCCGTCCTCTTTTGACACATTCTGAGCGGGAGTTGCATATAAAGGTGGGTTCTTGCAAAATAACTCTCTAGCTCTTAAGTTTGAAAGCCTTCTCCTTCCACAGTTTGTACCCAACAGACTGTAGTTAGTGAAAAAATAGATATGGATAAATCAATTCTGGAATGACATCTATGGCAGATCGTGCCCCTCCTATTAGCAACCATTCAAGAGAGACATCTTCACTGACAGGACCTGGATCCCGTTGAAGAATTTTCTTCCCCATCAAGCTCCTTTGGCCCATTGCAAAACTGTGGTTCATCTCTTATGTCTGGACATCTGACAAGATGTACCATGCAGAACATGAAATAATCTTTGAATAACTCCACATGATATTCCTGAAATGGCACAAAATGACTCCTCTTCGGACATGTTGGACCCCCCCGGCAGGGTTAGCTCAGGGAGAGGTCTATCTATCTTAAAAAGCTATATTTATGTTGTCTGTGGTGGCCTTGTAACCGATGTCGACTCAAGCTCGTGATTCTTTTGGATCGCCAATGTCAGTTCTACTATTGCTCCTCTCAATGCCTGTGAAATTGTATCTTGAGGTACCACAGTTTCATATTCTACTTGAATGCTCCTTACATCGAAGTCACTACCTTCTAGAACAACTACTGTTACCTTAGCTGGAATCTTTATCTCTGGTTCCACTGAAACTGGTGGTGTCTCTTCCTCGTTGGTTGGAAGTGGAGAATTCTCCCGAAGTCTCCATCTTCTCCCATGTCAACTTTGTCATTGCCCAATTTTTCAACAACACCATGTTCAATGAAATAAATCTCTCCTGGTCGTGCATTCTAATTACATATGCCTAAATCCGTGACACTCGAAACATTTTCTGGCTTTGACTGACTTGCGGATTGGTTTCACTGGATAATAGCCAGGGGGGTCACTTGGTGGTGCGGTCTCTCCACTTCGAAAGCTAAAGTCCGCAACTTGGCGATAGTAAGTTGGTAGGAACTAGCATTGTGTTTTCCGCTTCACCTTTATATCTTCTCATTCTTCTCTTTGACCTTTCAGATCATGTTTGAGGGTAACCTCCCACTGGATTTTCTCTTCACTATCTATAAGCCTCCGCTGAAGGCGGCGGAGCTCACACTTTATCTCTTTCTGGGTAGGCTCGGTCGTATTTCTCCTTGGTGGCATAATTGACTATTTGGGACATGTGTAAGGAAAGAAAAAGGAGGAACAAAGAAAGAAGTGAAAAAATAAATCAACAACAAAAACAACAACAAAGCCTTAATCCCGCTAAGTGGGGTCGGCTACATGAATCCTTTTTTCTCCATTGTCTCCTATTTAGTGTCATATTTTAATTTAATTCTAATAAAGTAAGATCATTTTTTATACTATAAGCCCAAGTCTTCTTAGGTATACCTTTGCCTTTCTAAACATAAGTTGAATCTAAAACATCTACTCTCCTAATATGATCATTAAATGGTCGACGTTTAATGTGACTAAACTATCTAAGGCGACTCTCTCTAATTTTGTCCGTCACTGGAGCTACACAACCCTATCACAGATATATTCATTTCGCATTTTATCTCTAAGTGTAAAGCCACTCATCCACTTAATCATTCTCATCTCGGCAATACTTAACATAATATTATGCTTCTCTTTTAAAGACCAACATTCAACACCATAGAGCATTGCAGGTCTCACCACCATCTTATAAGATTTTCCTTTCAGCATAAGCGGTACTTTTTTATCACACAATAGACCCGAAGCATTCCTTCACTTCAACCAATCAACTTGAATTCTATTATTAACATCCCCATCTATATCACCATCGCTTTGAACAATAGACTCGAGATGTCTAATTCGTTCACACCTTTTAATAATTTGATCACCCAAAATTACATTTCTGTCACTAGAGCTACTATTACTAAAATTACATTCCATGTATTCAGTTTTAGTTCTACTCGAGGGAAGCCATTTAGACTCCAATGTAGACCTCCATAATTCAAGTTTTTCCTGGGCTTTGTCTCGTCTTATCCACGAGGAGGATATGATCAGCAAAAAAGCATACGCCAAGGTACTTCCTCTTGTAAATGTCCAGTAAGAACATCCATAACTAAAGCAAAAAGATATAGGCTTAAAGTAGTTCCATAATGTAATCCAACAAAAATAGGAAAATATTTGGTCAATCCTCCTTCAGTTCGAACAAGTAACAACTCTAGCATACATATTTTTACTGATTTGAATATTAGTCATATCAATATCTTTCTTCTCAAGGACTCTCCAGAGGATATCTCTTCGAACCTTATCGTAAGCTTTTTCTAAATCAATAAAAATCAAATGTAAATCCTCCTTATTATCTCTATACTTCTCAATCAAACCTCTCAATAAATGTATAGCTTACATAGTAGACCTTCTTGGCATAAATCCAAATTGATTGTGTGAAATCTTGGTAATACGTTTTAACCTATGCTCAATTACCCTCTCTCATGATTTTAAATTATGACACATCAATTTAATTCCTCTATAATTTGCACACTTCTGTGCATCCCCTTTATTTTTAAAAATGGGGACTAAAATATTCTTCCTCCACTCCTCAAGCATCTTTTTGGTTTTTAAAATAATATTAAAAAGTTTAGTAAGCCAAAGAACTTCGAAGTCTCTTAAACATTTCCACACTTCAATTGGGATAACATCAGGTCATACAGACTTTCCACCCTCTTTTTTTTTTAAAGCATCCTCAACTTCTTTTTTACTAATGCGACGGTAAAAAAAAAATATTATTAACAATATTAAAATCACTAATATCGATCATATTTTCAGAAACTTCATTAAAAAGTTTATCAAAATAACTCACACACTTATGTTGAATATTCTTTTCTAAGAAAAACACTTTTTGATTTTCATCTTTAATACACTTGAGTTAAATCTTTACTTTTCTCTTCTCCTTGTTTGGCTAGTTTATACATATATTTTTCTCCCTCTTCAGTATCTAATCTATTATAAACCCACAAAAATTGGTTTGGTGGGTTGTGTAGGGTCAAATGCTTGAAACCCTAGGATGAGACTAGGGTTGGGCTAGCTGTGATACCAAATGATACCGTAGTTAACCCAAATCACAACGCAAGATACGAATTTATTAATAACTTGAAAGGACAGTTACAACGATGACACAGAAAGAAAAGAAAGTCACCATATAAATCAAAACATAAAACAAACATTGCAAATAAAACAACAAGCTCGAGTAGGAACTCCAGAGCGGAGGTGCAGGCTGGTGGCTACGGTGAAGGCCGAACGGAGGAAGATCGTAGGTGGGAAAATATCTTGCTACTGTTTGAATGTTTGAATAGCATGGTAGTGATAGTGGTGGCATCAACCCACAGCTGGAAGTAGAAGAGACGACATCAGTGACTGAAATCCGGCTGAGCAAGGGAGGGAGGTCTGCTGGAGGTAGGGATGTGATGGACAGCCTGCTGGGGCAGGGAGTAGAGGAGGCGGCTTGCTGGGTAGAGGGGACTCGCGGTGGCCTGCAGAGGTAGGGGAGCAGTGGGGCGGTCTGCAAATGGCAGGGAGCTGGTGCGGAGGCTGTTGGTGGTATAGGAAGGATGTCGACAGTCTGATAGAGAAAGGATGACAGAGACCTGCAGCCGGCAGGAGAAGGCTTGGCGGGAGTCTGTTGGGTTGCTGGGAGGAATCCGACGTATGCTGATAGATAGGACGATTACCAGTGGATGCGGGGGCGAAGGGTAGGAGCGTTGGAGGCCTGGTGTAGGGCTGGAAAGCGGGCGAACAGTAGCAAAAGAGTGGAAGGGTAGATAAATATATCGTTGGGTTCGAGCTATAGTCAGAACACCACCTGGACCCATGGAGATGATCACCACCTCAGACAAGGGATATCCGGAGCACTAACTCGACATCGGGTACAACCCTCGAAGGGAAATTACCAAGGTTAAAATCAAAATTCAGATATAACAAACATGACACGTAACCCTAGGCACCTCAAATCCTATTTATAAAGAGACTTGACCCAATTAGGAAACACTAAAATAAGAAGGAGAATAAAATCAGATTATAAGACTTTTAAAAATAAGGAAGGAAATAAAATCAAATTTAAGTATTGATTTAAAATTAGAAAAGAAGAATAAAAATCAAATTTCAGTTTTACGAAAGGTTTAAAATTAGAAAGAAAAAAGGGAAAGACAAGGTAAGGGGAGAAAAATGAAAGGAGGAGGCAGCAGCCCCTCCTCTGAGGGAGGACTGGTTGGTCCTCCCGCCCGAGCCCTGTGTCATTCACTGACATCAAATTGATCCCAATTGGTCCCTCAAGGAATAAATTGAAATTGATATTGTCTAGTTGAGGGATTAAATTGGGATCAGTTTTGTGCCATAATTTCTACACGATGGATCATTTTGGCTCATTTTTCAGTAGATGGGGGATCAAATTAGAGCATTGCAAAACTCTGGGACCAAATTGGCCTTATCCGAATAGCTGGTGGATCATATGCAACTATGGTTTGTTTTGTTAATATTATGTCATCTTCTCAGAGGTCACACCTGAATGGATTGGCGCAGATCAGGTCTACTCAGCCTCCGAAGCATTAATCAATGATGCTATTTTTTTTAATAATTATCTGACGAACATCTTCCATCTTGCTGTGTAGTTTGGTAGATTGTAGCCTCTTTGAGGGCCTTTCATTTATTCTTCGTACCATGTTTGGTTTATTTAATTTTTCATCTTCTTTCTTACTGTTTGCTTTTGAATATTTAAATTCCAGGTGATATTTGGACTGGTTCTGAAGGTGGGGTGTTAAAAGCCTGGCCTTGGGAATCTATTGAAAAGTCCCTTAGTTTAACAATCGAAGAAAGACATATGGCTGCTTTGCTGGTTGAGAGGTCATATGTTGACCTTAGGAGTCAGGTCACGGTGAATGGTGTTTGCTCCCTTCCTGCAGTTGATATAAAGTATCTATTATCTGATAATTCTAGGTCTAAAGTGTGGAGTGCAGGCATTCTAACCTTTGCATTATGGTACACCTTACCCTTTCTCCTACCACTTTTAACTTGCACCGCTCATGTCAAACAGGAATTATCCTGCTAGTTTGCACCATTAACTTGAATAGTTTTTATATCTATCTATATATATATATATATATATATATACTATATATATATATATATATATATAACTTTTCATGACTGATATATTCAGGATATATATAATGTCACAGGGATTCTCGGAAAAGGGAACTTTTAAAAATATTTAATATTGATGGTCAGATGGAGAATCGTGTAGATTTAGCACAATCACAGGAGACGCATGTGGAAGATGAGATGAAGGTGAAGTTAACGAAGAAGGAAAAATCTGGTTCTTTGAGTTTTTTCCAACGTTCACGAAATGCTCTCATAGGAGCTGCTGATGCAGTTCGTAGAGTTGCACAAAAAGGAGCTTTTGGCGAAGATCGAAAGACAGAAGCAATAGTTTTAGCAATGGATGGTATCATTTGGACTGGATGTTCAAATGGCTCACTTTTGCGGTGGGATGGAAATGGGAATAGAGTACAGGAAGTGCAGCATCATTCTTCCGCTGTGAAGGCTTTGTGTGCTTTTGGCGCCCGTTTATGGGTGGGCTACTTGAGTGGTACTGTTCAAATAATGGACCTTGAAGGAAATTTACTTGGTGGATGGCTTGCTGACAGCAGTCCTGTTATAAAGATGGTCGTTGGAGCATCATATATTTTTACATTAGCTAGCCATGGAGGAGTTCGTGGATGGAGTCTTACATCACCTGGGCCCATTGATGATATACTGCGGACGGAGCTGTCAAGTAAAGAACTTGCTTACACAAAAGTGGAAAAAATTAAAATTTTGGCAGGCACTTGGAATGTTGGACAAGAAAGAGCTTCTCATGATTCTCTTATTTCATGGCTTGCTAGTGCAGCAACAGAAGTTGGATTAGTTGTTGTTGGCCTTCAAGAAGTGGAGATGGGTGCTGGTTTTCTTGCAATGGCAGCGGCAAAAGAGACCGTGAGTTAGCAACACATACTCTATGCTTGCATCTTTCTTAAGATAATTTAAATGTAGAATTGAAACTAAACCATGTTTTTGTTTGTACGCCTTTCTGAGTTTGAGGTTTCTTTGTTATTTCTTTATAAAAGGTAGTTTCGTACTTTAGAAGGTTAGTTCTAGAAGGAGTCATAAAACTCTTATCAGTCTGAAGCATGAATGTTTTTGGAGCCGTCTTTAACAAATATTTTAAACTGTGATTTAGCATGCCATTGGGCATAACAAATCATGTGGTAGGTCTCCTATTTAATATCACTCAAATCTAGAACCCAAGAAATGTATCAACTTTCATTTTGAATGATTTGTTAAATTTCTAATGATGTCTTATATCTAGTGTCATACAAATAGAAAGAGAGATTAGGAAAATGGGAGAGTGGATACAGAGAGAAAAGAGGGCAGTTGGAAATTGGGAATAGGTAAGGAATTGGAAATTGAATTCAATTATGCATATATCCTTGATTAAAATCTTAAGATTTTTTGTATGGACCGTGATAAACGAATCTGTGACTAAAGAAACCCTACCTAACATTTCCTTGTATTCATGATTATCTAGATATAAAACAAATATGCTGATAGAAATAAGCAGTCATAATTTGTCCCTTAATAGTTGGCATAAGGCTAATTTTGATGATGTTGAAGAAGAAATTGCAAATGCAATAAAAATAAACTTGCATCCTATAATTAGATTTGAATCTTTGAATGTGCCATGTACCCACGTCAATTGTTTTTTTTTAAAAAACTCGTCACATAAGGAGTTTGGTTATGTAGACTGTGCTGGAGGTGGTGAAATTAGTTCATTTAGATCTTTCAAGTCATTTTGTGGGATAGTGTGACATGCTTGAACAAAATGTCAACAAATCATGAGAAGTACAATTTATTGAACTATAAATGACATGAAATTTATGATACACGTCAACCATGAATAGCAACTTATGTTGTCTTTTGAAGCAATAACACATTGATTACTATGTCACACCCCAACTAACCCCTTGGTAGGGTCAATCGTGGTGCGATAGAGGTGGGCAATTTGTTTAGACGAACTCTCACTAGCACTCATTGTGATTTGCATAATTATGAGCCAATGGGTGATGAATTGGTCTAACTTGATTGTCGTAAAATACGTGATACATTGTATTTCACAACTCATTTATATATATACTCAAATTATCCGAAACATGAAAACTATACAAGGCTGCTAGATCTTATATAATAAAAATACGTACCCCAAATATATGTAAAAGTTCCCAAAACTATCGTGTAAAAGCTGGACAAAGATATACTTGGCTACCCGCTTAGTGCTCGTGCCCCTACTTGGAAGACAACAACGAAAAATGAGAAACACGAGCTAAGAGAAATAATCAAGGCTAACATAAGATTTTATACATAGAAAAGAAACAACCTACACGCTCGTAGGAAACTGTACATGTCTGCACACACAAGTAATAACATGCTAGCATTGTAGAGAACATGAAAAGAGAGCAGACAATATAAAAATCAGGACCGCAGTTTAACTTGTAGGTCGTAAGCATGAAATCATAAGTATAATCAAGAGCATTTTCATAAACATATTCATAGTCTGTTTATCGTATGTAATCATAACAATGTAATTTTATAGTAATATTATCTATTTAATATATAGAGTTTAACTATTTATTTGTTCTTTCATCATGGGTCGTCACCCTACCCCAAAGGCTATATAAACTATCGATAAAAGTTGGGCTTCCCCCAACATAGCAATTATCGATAGCCTCCCTGATACTCATAACATTTTGCCACCGCCTAATCCCAACAGTTCCTAGAGTTTCATCCCCGTATAAATATTAGGAGTTGGGAATAGTATATTTATGTATAGTGCACTTGCAAACTCTCATATAATAGTCAATCTATAACATTCATTGTGACATTTAAATCAACATTCTTGTATCAAGCATTTATAAGGCATTACATGTATCTTAGGCATGAAGCATAATAAATGAATACCTACTGGCAATTAATATCATAAGCATAACCATATGTATCTACTATTATCATAGCATCACAATTATCGTAAGAGAATTAAACATGCATTCATGCTTTCAATTGCAAGTTTCCATTTACAATATGCAAGAAATTCTAAATACATCTGTGTGAAAATAAAAATCATATGAAAATGTATAGAAAAATATTTTTCTTAAATTAGCACAAGATTATTTCACTTAACTTGACGGAGAAGCCCTACGTCGAGTGCCCACACGCTTGTCTTGAGCTTGCCGCCTCGTATAGACAAACCGGGACTCATAAACAATATAAAGTTTCATAAAATTTGCCTCATAACATGCATTAACAAAATATGTACCTTATTTGCCAAAACATACCTTAAAAGGGCTTCTCGACATAAATTTGTTTTTCCGAAATCACCTATTTTCTTCCAACTCTTCCTAACACTTTAATATTTACTTTCTCTTCAATTTCGTGTTAAAATGTCATATGAAAGCTTGCAAACCACTTTCGATGCTTCCGACACAAGATTGATGCTTCCCACGACACTGGAAAAGAGAAATGCAACTAAAATCATGACAAACGTCAAAACAAAAGGGCGAGGAAGGAAATGAAAGTCTCAAATGACGTGAAAGAGAAGTTCTTGCCTTTCGAATTCACACCGGAACTTGAACAATAGCTTGCACATTCAGCTATGCACCTAGCTCGTGCGGCTACTACAATGCCCAGAGCAAATCCCTTCTAGACTGTGAATACAGGAGCAGGAAAGGAAATCAAGAGAGGGGAATGAAAGTGGAGCTCAGGAGGGTCCTATTCGACCGAAACTCGAAAATAAAAGGGAGTGGAGGTCGGTTAGCTACAGCGCTGCGGGAATTAGGGAGTGATTAAGGCTTATGTAATGTTTTAATTAAGTTAATTAAGTTCATGAATTCAAAATTTTGTAATTCTCAAGCTATTCATAATTAATGCATGGTGTTTTATATAAAATTGATCGATTTCATGCATAAAATTTTATAAAATATGATTTGAAACTCATTTTCCTAGTATTAAAATATGGAACATATCGTGAATATATGATATATCGCAAATAGTGCTAATCTGCAGACAATTAGACCGTTCCTTTCTATAATTTTAAAAGGATCAATATACTTGGGACTCAGCTTGCTTCCTTGGCCAAATCTAGTTGTTCCTTTCATTGACCTGACTTTCAAAAATACGAAATCTCCAATTTCAAATTCTATTGTTTTATGCTTTCGGTCACAATATTTCTGCTGTTGATCTTGAGTAGTTTTCAATCCATCTCTAATTAATCTGATTTTCTCCGTGGCTTTATCAACTAGCTTAGGACTTAACAATTGACGTTCACGAACTTTAACCCAATTGAGTAGAGTTCTGCACTTTCTGTCGTATAGTGCTTCATAAGTAGTCATTTTGATGCTTGATAGCTATTATTGTAGGCAAATTCGATCATTCGAATGTTATCTTCCTAACTGACTTTGAAGTTGAGAACACACTGCCTTAACATATCTTCTAATACTTGAATTGTCCTTTCTGATTATCTGTCGGTTTATGGATGAAATGCAGTGCTAAAATGCAATGCGTACGCAAACCTTGCTGGATGCCTTTCTATAACCTGGACGTGAACCTTCCATCTCTGTCAGAAATAATAACTTTTGGAATCCCATGCAAGTTAATAATTTCCTTGACATATAATCCGACCAACTTTCATTGAATATGTCTATCTGATAGGCATAAAGTGAGCTGATTTGGTTTAATATGTCAATAATGATCCAAATACTAACATGACCTTGTCTGGATCAAGGAATTTCCATAGCAAATTTGATAGCAATTTCTTTTCATTTTCATTAGGTATCGACAACGATTATAGCAATCCACTGGGTCTCTAATGCCCTGCCTTTACAATCTGACATACTTGACATTAGAATACATATTCATCAACTTCATTCTACATATTTGGCCACCAAAATACCAACTTCAAATCTTTGTACATTTTAATACCACTTGGATGAGCTTCATGTAGAATTTCTCGCCTCAAATTAGAATTAGTAGATACTCATAAATACAACTTATTTTTCATAATGCCATCTTCATCAATAGTCATATCAGTAATTTTTCCCGATTAACATTATTTTAGGAGTTTCAGATATTTTCTATTATCTTTCTAAGTTGTTTTAATTCTATCAATTAACTTTGGTTGCATTGCCAACTGATATAAATATCCACCATCTTCTGGTCTTCTAATTTTCAACTGCAAAGCATCAATTTCTTCAATCAACTTTGGCGTTTGAGTGATAATCTAACTTGCACTACCTGTGAATTTATGACTCAATGCATTAACAACTACATTTACTCGGCTTGAACAATACTGTATTTTCAGATCGTAGTCTTTGATCAACTCTAACTATCTTCACTGCCTCCAATTCAATCTTTTGTGTGAAAATGTACTTCTGATATTGATGATTAGTGAAGACTTGCATTTCATGCCATACAAAAAATGTCGCCAAATCTTGTGCGCAAATACCACCGTAGCTAACTTCAGATTATGTGTCGGATAGTTCCTTTCATGTGGCTCCAATTATCTGAATGCATAAGCTATCGCCTTTTTTTATTCTACGTTAAAACAAACCCAAGCCTTTTAATGATGTGTCACTGTAAATCTGGAATCTTTCTTTGCTTGATGGAAGAGCTAACACTAGTGCGATGGTCAAATGTTTCTTTAACTCTTGAAAATTGTGCTCACTTTCTATAGTCCACTCAAACTGGACATCTTTTCTCACCAGCATGGATAACGACATAGCTTTTTGTGAAAATTTTTTGACGAACCTCCTATAATATCCCGCCAAATTAAGGAATTTGCGCACCTGTGTAACATTCTTTGTAATAGATCATTTCACAATTGCCTTCACCTTCTGAGGATCTACTGAAATTCCCCGTCCACTAAAAATGTGTACCAAAAATGCAATACTTCGCAGCTAAATTTCACTTTTCAAAATTTTTGCATATAATTGATTCTGCCTTGACAACTCCAATACAATTTTCGGATGCTTAGCATAATCATTCTTGAATAAATCAAAATATCATTAAGGAATCTAATGACGAACTGATCCACATATGGCTTAAAGATCCGATTCATCAGGTCCATGATAATTGCAAGAGCATTAGTTAAACCAAAATGTATAACTAAAAATTCATAATGACCACACCTAGTCCTAAAAGCTGTCTTAGTTGTGTCTGTCTCTTTGACACTGACTTGATAATATCCCATTCTAGATCAATTCGGGAAAATAAAGTTGCGCCCTCTAATTGATCAAATAAATCATCAATTATGGCCAAATGATATTTTTTCTTGATTGTTAACTTGTTCAACTCTCTGTAATCAATACATAATCACATGGATCCATCATTCTTCTTGACGAATAATACTGGAGCACTTTAAGGTGAATTGCTTGACCTGATAAAATAGTTATCTATCAATTCCTGCAACTAACATTTCAATTCTTGCAATTCCTTCAGAGTTATTTTGGATAGAGATTTGAATATTGTAGACGTTCCTCGTTGCACATCAATACCAAATTCAACTTCTCGTTTTGGCTGTAGCCCTTATAATTCTTTAGGAAATACATCAAAAATTTTTAAAACTACCATGATGTTCTTCAATTCATATACATATTATTCAACACTTCTAATTCGCTAAGAACACCATTTCGCCACTTTGCAAATACTTCCTAACTTTTATTGGATTAATCAAGGATGATTGTATATTTCAATCACATAAGATATAAATGTTTTTTCACAAGGCGATTTCAATGTAACCTGCCTTTTTAAAAATTAAATTGTAAAAAAAGATTTACCAACTAATCCATCCCAAAATGATATCAAAGGTCCGACTTTGTATGATAATCAACTTTCTTGGCAATTTCTTATCATGAATATGAACATGCACTATACATTTTGGCACAAAACCCATTTCTTGGTGGCATAATCACATACCGACTAGGAGCAAAATGCATAATAGAAATAAAGGAATGTGATGCACTGATTCAAATAGAACAATATCAGGCTGAACTTGAATTGGGTGCGAACCTCTAACCACTTCTTCAGATTCTTTGGCTTCTCGAGGGTTAATTGCAAAAAATCGGGCATTTAGTGGTTGCTCAATTATGTGCTTTGAAGTTTCACCATTTGCTTACACTGAGGTCTTTCCCAAAAATTGAGTTCTGCTAGGTTGACTGCCTTCCAAAAGTTTTTTGGGCTGTCATTGTCCTTAAATTGTCAGTGATCTGCTGTCTCTCTTCTTTTATTGTAGACAATTGATTTGGATTTGTTATGGTTGTCCACATTTGTAATATTTTCTTGAACCAATCAAACACTGTGCAAATATCACATTTTTCACAAATTGGCTTTTCTATCTGAGGCTGCTTTTGCTTATGTTCTGATTTAATTTCCTTGTATTCGAATTATTCTCTTATCGAAATCTTTTTGTTTGCTTGCCCGAGATTGCCATTGCTGACTGAAAAAAATTATCTCATTTTCAATTCTCCTATCCCTTTCAACTAGCATATATAAATCACTGATCTCAAATGGAGCCAATGTTAACCTCAATTGATCTCCGAGACCGCGCAGAAATCTGTTATTTTTTTTCTTGGGTGCTGACATAGTAAGGTGCATATCTTGAGAAAGAAGTGAATCTGCCTCATATTACATAAATGTCTTGGGCCCTCGAGTTAAATTTAAGAACTTATCTTGCAGTGCTAATTTGTTGAAGGCTGAATGAACCAAGCTTTGAAGACTTTGACAAGTTCTTCCCAATGAATCTGTGGAAGAGGTGTCAGCTGAAAATTTTTTCTATGCTGCGCCTGCTACCATATATTTTGTTCGCCTTCTGGCATGAATGTAGCTAACACTACTCTCCTATTTTCCGGAAAAATCATACTATCTGAAATTTTTCCGATCTTCAAAAGCCAATCTCTAGCAGCTGTAGGGTCACTGACACTCTTGAATGTAGGTGGCTTGAAAGACTGAAATTCTTCAAATGCCGATAAACTTTTGCCCTAATTTAAGATATGGGGCATGTACTAGTGAAAGATCTTTTAATAATAGTCATTTTATCAGCTACCCGTGATATTAACTGCACCATGCCTTGTAACTCAGTAGCTTTGGTGTCCTCATTTTTCTTTTTCTAATTTTTCATTTTTGTTCAAAACATTTTCAGCTCTAACTTTGTGTTATGCACTTGACCTACAAAACTGTTCCTCAATACTTTCTGATTTATCTTCAGGCATGCTCTTCTGTATTGACTCAATTTATTATTCAAATGCTATTTATCATAAAATATTGTGTTGTGCATGAATGATACCTTAAGTCGTATATGATATCCATCCCAGATTCATCACCTATAACTTTGTATAAATTAATTCATATTTGATCTTATTCTTACTTCTAAATCCAACACGCTTCTATTACTCTTTTCATCCAATAATCATGCTCTGATATCACTTTCTGTGACACCCCAACTAACTCCCTAGTAGGGTCAATCGTGGTGCGATAGAGGCTGACAATTTGGTCAGACCAACTCTCACCATTACTCGTCCTGACTTGTATAATTATAATTCAGTGTGTGATGAATTAGTCTAACTAGATCGTCACAATATACGTATATCATCCAAAACTTGAAAACTTTACAGAACTACTAAACCCAATATAATAAAAATACCTACTCATAATATATGTACAAGCTCCCAAAACTATCATGCAAAAGTTGTTCAAGGACACACCTGGTTACTGACCCCAATGCTCGTTGCCCCTATCTGGAAAACAACAACAAAGAATAAGCAACAATGAGCTTAGAGAAATAATCAGGGCTAACATAAGATTTTATATATAGAAAAGAAATGTGCATGCTCGTAGGAAACTGTACATGTTTACACACTGTAATATCATGCTAGCATGGTAGAGAACAAGAAAAGAGAGCAGACAGTATAAAAATCAAGACTGTAGTGTAACATGTTGGTCGTAACCATGAAATCATAAATATAATAAAAAACATTTTCTTAGATGTGTTCATAAACTGTATATCTTATGTAATCATAATAATGTCATTTCATAAATGTCATTTCAAGAGCTTAACTATTTCATGTCCTTTTATGATGAGTCGTCACCCTGCTCCAAAGGCCAATAAAGGTTGGGCTTACCCCAACATAATAGTTATCGATAGATTCCCTGATACTCACGGTTTCCTCACATTCTGTCACCGCCTAATCCTAACGGCTCCCAGCGTTTCGTCCTTGTATAAATATCAAAAGTCAGAAATGCTATATCCCTGCATAGTATACTTACAAGCACTCATATAATAGTCTATCCATAATATTCATTGTAACATTTAATCATTCGTGTATCAAACATTTATCTGACATTACATGTATCATAGACATGAAGCATAATAATGAATACCTGTAGGCATTAATATCATAAGCATAATTATATGTATTTACCATTATCATAATATCACATGTATTGTAAGAGAAGAAAACATGCATTCATACTTTCAATTGCAGGTATCCATTTACAATATACATGAAATTCTAAATCCATCTGTGTGAAACTAAAAATCATATGAAAACCTATAGAAGATTATTTTCTTAAATGAACACAAGATTATTTCACTGACTCGACGGAGCAACCCACGAGTGCCCGTGCTCACACGCTTGTCTCGAGCTCGTTTTCTCTTGTAGATAACACGGATGTTCGTAGATAACATAGGGTTTCATAAAATTTAGCTCATAACATGCATTAATCCAAAAAAAAGACACCATATCTACCAAAACATTTCTCAAAAGAGCTTTTCGACATAAATTCATTTTTCCGAAATCACCTATTTTCTCTCAAACTCTTCCTAATACCTTAATCTTCACTTTCCCCTCCCTGATTTCGTGCTGAAAACCCCTATGAAGCTCGCAAACCACTTTTGATGCTTCCGACGCAAAATTGGCGCCACTGAAGGCTACTGAAAATGAGAAATGCTCAAAAATCATGAAAAATGTCAAAACAAGAGGGCGAGGAAGGAATTGAATTTCTCAAGTGGCGTGAAGAGAAGTTCTTACATTTCGAATTCACATTAGAACCCTAAACAGTAGTCTGCGGCATTCGACTATGCACCCAATTTGCGCGGCTGCTACAGTACCCCCGAGCAGAGATCTTCCAAACGACAAATACTGGAGCAAGAAAGGAAATCGAGAGAGGAGAGTGAAATTGGAGCTCAGGAGGGTCCTATTTGATCGAAACCCTAAAATAAAAGGGAGTGAAGGTTGGTTAGCTACAATGCTGCATTAATTAAGGAGAGATTAAGACTTAAGTATTGTTTTAATTAAGTTAGTTAAGCTAATAACTTCAAAATTTTATAATTCATGCATAGTGGTCGTAGAATATTATAAAATTTATTGGATCGAATTCCTAGAGATGAAAATTTTGTGGTACTTTTTAAATTTGCCAAAATTTACTTGGTATTTTAAAATTTGGGCATTACATATGGTGTCTCATACTATATTATTAAAAAAAATAAGTGCATTCTTAAAAAATATGAAGACTTTTTTAATAATTCTATCTTGGAAGAAATAAAAATAATTAGTACCGTACAATTAGGATGAAGGTGAACAAGAGATAATTGCTATCCGACACTCCCGACCACCTACCAGCACCCCGCCATCTCTTCCCAGCAACAACCATAGTTGTACAACCCTCCCGACCACCTACCAGCACCCTGCCATCCCTTTCTTTGCAGCAACCATTGCTGTCCAACAATCTGGGCCTCCAACTAGCACCGCACCCTAACAACCTTCGCTGTAGTCCTACCAACCGTCCATTCTCTTCCCAAACCCCACCAGCTGCCTCCTATCCCTTTCCCTTCATACCCAGCCACCGGTCACCTTCACCCTCACCTTCCCCTGCTTGGCCCACCTTCCTCTTACCACTACTATTATTTCAATTCTGAGTCATGTTTTGTAACCTTAAGTCAGTTGATTGATGAAATTGTTTCTTTTTCCGCTATTTCACACTAGTTCCAGTATCATTTGGTATCAAAGCTAACATAACTATAGTCTTATCCTATGGTTCCTGGCATCTACCATAATCTAAAAATTTTCTTTCCTACCACCAAATACCCTTTTCACTTTCACAAAATCCCGAACCCTAACCATGCCACCAAGAAGATATATGCCCGAGCCTACTAGGGAAGAGATAGGACAAGAGCTCTATCACCTTCAACAACGGCTTGCAGAGATTGATGAGATCATCCAGGAGAGGTTATGCTCAACCGAGATCTGAAGAGTCTAAGGGGAGAAAAAGAGGATGATTTGAATCCCTTACATAGGGAGAATTTCAGCGATGAAGAATACATGCCATAATGTTTCTGAATCCAGTATTAGAGGAGGCTTAAAGAAGGATATCTGAATCCCTTCCATAAGGAGAATTTCGGATAGGAGATATCATTTGGAGGGCATAGAGACTTCAACATCAAAATGGATCTGTCAGAGTTAGAGGGAGGTATGGATCTAGAAGACTTTATTGATTGGCTACAATTCGTCGAACAAATTTTCGAGTATAAGGATGTGTCGGAGGATAAGAGGGTTATCAAGTTTAAGAAAAGTATATTTTTATGATGGGAGAACTTATAGAGACAGGAAAATGGAAAGCAGCAATAAGGTTATCATGTGAGAGAAGATGAAAAAAGTGATGCAGAGGAAAAACCTCCCACCCTACTATCATCTGGATATATTTCCGAGGCTCCATCATCTACTACAGAGGGTCATGTCAGTAGAGGAGTTCACGGAGTAGTTTGATCAGTTGCATATGAGGTGTGATTTGGTTGAGTAGAGGAGCATACAATAGCCCGTTATTTGGGGGGCCTAAAGCCAATTATTAGCAACATGGTACAACTGCAGCTTTATTCGTCACTAGGAGATGTTCAGACTCTTGTCTTGAAGGTGGAAATACAACAAGAACAGAGCAGGAAATAGTCGTTCTTCAGGCAGTAGCCTTCTGTCAAGAAGACACTTACAGCTACCACGATTGATAAGGGTACCTTGGGAGGAACTAGCAAGCTTAGACAAGAAAGTGACATGCAGGATCAGATTGAGAAGAAACAGGAGAAATGTAGCCCCTCCAATACAATCCAAGCAGGAATTGTTTCACATGTCACGACTACGACCACATAGCCTTCAACTATCCTACGAGCTGGATAGTCACCCTCACAGATCATGTGCCATGGAGTAAGTTAGCAATGAGGAGATAGTTGAGGACCAGGGTGAGGAAATGTATGCTGCCTCATCATTAATGGAGGGAGCAGTAAGAATGTGACTTCTACAAAGCTGGTTGATAAATTAGTTTTCATGAATCAAAGATATTCCCAATCATATTACTGGCATGGCTGAAAAAGGAGAATCGAGTCAGCATCGACTGGAGATGCTTGGTAGAAATTTTGATTGGAGATTAACTGCATGACTAGGTATAGTGCGACATGGTCCCTATGGATGCTTGCCACCTATTGTTAGAAGACCGTGATAGTTTGACCAGAGGACTCAGCACGACGGATTTAGAAATCACATATTCCTTCACCAAGGATGTGAATTGCATCATCCTACTTCCTTTGGCGGAGTCCAAGATCAGAGGACCTCTCACAAAGTGGAGCACCATCCGTGGGACTAATTTTGGTGTTGACAGAGGATGATAAGATTGCGACATCCGCTCTAAACACGGGATAGAGAGCATTTCAGGATATCAGGATCGATACCTTACCACCAATGCTCCATTGTGAGGAGATGTTCATGTTACTCTTCACTTCAGATTTAGTTAAGTCGATCGTGGATGACCGTGGGAGTATTAAGCAAGAGGCAGGACACAGCTCAGTTCAATAGTAAACTCCCAGAAGATTTGACCAATGTGGATGTTTGCACGTAAGTTAGGAAAGACCCTCAAGTACCTTGGATCATGGTGCAGTCACCAATAAGATCCAGATGCTGCTAGGATTACAGATGAAGAACCGGAAGCTTCGACGAATGAAGTTGAATCTCTCCCAACATCGAAAGACTAATGTAGGGGTGAGACCAACCAGCTGAACCGTTTGGTAGATGGACTGAGCGATCCCTTCTGAGGAGACCGATCTCAATCTGGACCGAGCTCCATCTGGGGAGGCCGGTCCCAACTCCTATGAGACCATGCGACGATTGGAAGGGGCAACAATGTCGCCGGCCTCCTTCCTCCCTTCCTTTTCTATCATTTCTCCTTTCCTTTCTTGTAGCATGCTTGAGGGGAATCTATTTATTTGCTTGTTGTTGCAATTAGGGTTAGGTTATGGTTGATTTCTTTTTAAGATTTTGTGTGGAGTCTTCTCTTCCCTTACTAGGGCTGTATCCGACAACGGGTGATGCTTCGGTTATATCCGAGGTTATATTCCCCTATCCCCCTCCATACCACTTCTCCTTCACCTCGCTTAAGTACTGGCCATCCCATCTCCTCCCAGTTATCCTGCCATTCCTATTACTGCCACAACATTGCTGTCCAGCCCTCCCCGACCGCTATCAACACCCTGCCATCTCTTCCCCTGCAGCAAATTGCTTCCTAGCTCTCTCGGCCACCTACCAGCACCTCGCCATCCCTTCCCCTACAACAAGCATTGCTGTCCAGACCTCTAGGCCTCCAACCAGCGCCGTAACAATCTTCCTTGCAGTCCTACTAGCCATCTATCCTCTTCCCAAACCCCACCATCAACCTCCTATCCCTTTCCCTTCATACCCACCTTCATCCTCACCTTCCCTCTATCACTACTACTCCTCAACCGCCTCATCGATGCCACCACCCGACCCTAGCCGGGAACGTTTGTTGTTGGATCTTATTTTCAGTTTTGAGTCGTGTTTTATAATAATCTTGAGTCAGTTGATTAATGAATTTGTTTCTGTTCACTGTTTTGAACTAGTTTCGGTGTCACAAACTTTATCAATGGCAATATTGCAAATATTCAAAGAATAGTGCCCATTCTCAATATAGGAAACAATATATCATGTTTTATTTTCAAGAAAACATAAACATGAGAGCTCCAAATAAAAGAAAACCTTAAAATTGCCATAATATCTTTTTTTTTAGTTTGTTTATCTCTACATTTACATCATGCTTCTCAAATGACTATAAGCTTAAGATTTTTATGAATTCTATCTAGATATAAAAAAAATTCAACTTAGCCGGTTTGTTCAGTTGTTATTCATCAATTATATTATAGAATAATTATTGGACTTTGTGTAGATTAATTCATGAATTATCACATGCAAGTTTGTTGCGTCAGTACATGCGGTATCTGATATCCTTTTTCAACGGTTGATATACTGTCATCTTTTGTTATGTCTTCTTGCACAAATTCTATTATTTTCTAAACATTTTGTAAATAATGTATTGGATGTGAATCTTGACAGAGGATATGACAAAGGAGAAGAATCCAAAGTATTGATTGATGATTTATGAAAGAAAAATAAATCAAATTAAAATATAGTTCATATTAGAATTTTGTTTTAAAGCATTTATATTAATATATTGTACCACTTCATATTGTATCAAATTTATTTTAATTAGTATATTAAGTAGTTTAGTGCAATATCTTGTAGAGTTTAGAAAACCATCACTTCAGCATCTTCTTTAAATTCCACATCTCATATATATTTTTAGTAGACTTTTGTTTATCATAATTAATAGTAGTTTTTCGACAATGCCTTTATGAAAATCTATGTTGCTAGTAAAAAGTATCAAAACTTTTATATGTTCCTTAGTGATGGCACTGTATATAATTCCAATAGTGGTAGATGATGGATGGTAGTTAAAATTGAAGTTATTAATCAAATCTCTCCAATAACAGACAAATCATAGAAATATGACATTTTAATCACATTTCGTCTCTAATTGCTTTAGTTATGGATGCTCCTACTGTACATATACAAGAGGATGTACCTTGGTCTATACTTTTTGCTGATGAAATCCTTCTTGTGGATAAGACTAGGGAAGGAGTTAAGTAATAACTTGAATTATGGAGGTCTATATTGGAGTCTAAATTCCTTCGTTTGTGTAGATCTAAAGTTGAATATATGGAATGTAGTTTTAGTAGTAGTGGCTCTAGTGGAAGAGTTGTAACTATGGGTGTTGAAATCATTAAAATGTGTGAACATTTTAAATATCTTTGATCTATTATTCTAAGTGATGGTAATATAAATGGGGATGTTATTAGTAGTATTCAGGCTGGTTGGTTGAAGTGGAAGGTTGCATTAGGCCTATTGTGTGATAGAACAGTACCACTTAGACTTAAAAGGAAGATTTTATAAGGTGGTGGTGAGACTTGCAATGCTTTATGATGCAGAATATTGGCCCTTCAAAGAGAAGCATAAAGCAAGTTTAAATGTTGTTGAGATGAGAATGCTTAGGTGGATAAGTGGCTTGACACTTAGGAACAAAATGCAAAATGAATCTATTCATGAAAGGCTTGGTGTAGCTCTAGTTGCAGACAAGAATAGAGAGAGTCGTTTTAAATGGTTTGGTCACATCAAATGTCGACCATCTGAAGATCCAATTAGGAAAGTAGATGTTTCAGATTCAACTTATGTTATGAAAGGTAATGGTAGACCTAAAAAGATTTGGGCATCTTGTATGAAAAATGAACTTAATCTATTAGAATTAAATGAAAATGTAACACTCAATAGGACACAATGTAGCCGATCCCACTTAGTGGGATAAAAGGTTGTTGTTGCTGTTGTTGCAGTCTAAATATTACTCATTGTTCAACCATTTTGATGGAGATTTGGATTTCATATTTACTTGAAGGCAGTTATCATGAATATGCCCGTTGATATGTGCACAAAGTTCTTTTTTCTCCATAAATTTTTGATCATTTTGTAAATCAATAAACTAAAAACCCACAACAAAATCAATAGTATTGTTCTCTTATCATTGAGATAATATCATGAAATTCATTATTAATTAACTCACTTAATTCAACAACTTGTACATTTATTATTTGTTATGTTTCAAAATTTTATTTCATTATTGATTTTATCCTCAATTTTTGGTTCTGCTTCAGAAATGCTCTCAGATTTAATTTTAGATTTTAGTTTTAGCTTTTGATAAACTTTAGAATCAGGAGGCAAAAACTTAGTCTCTGGCGTGAATTCAAATTTAATAAGATCGAATGGAACTTTTTTCTGTTATTAAATTCACAATTATCCATCAATTCAGATTTGTATTCTTCATGTTATCCTAATTATCATAATTCATAACTCTTTTCTTATGATTGAATATCGCTTTAAGATGGTGACTATTGTCCACAAGTATATATTTCTTGATCTCTTTTTTTTTTCTTGCTTATATCAATTTCTCAGGATAAATTAATCTGCATGTCTTGCCTGTTTAATATTTTTCTATCAGAAACTGCAAAAGTTTTGCTTGTCAACTCGAACAGATCAGCTTACTTTTCCAGTCTAATGAACTTTGCTGAATCCGTGTAATTTTCCGGAGCACAAAAAAATTCTCAGATGAATATTCAGGGATGAAATATCATGATCTATGCGTAGTCCTGTCAGCCTGTTATGCTGCAAAATGGACAAAAAATTTGACTTTTGCACGAGAAAGTCTCTTTAAGATTTTAGGCTATAGAATATAGTGGTTCTTCCTATTTGCAGATCTTCATCTGTATTTTAAATCTTAAGATATATATTAATATTTCTAAAACCCCATAGGATTGATTGGCCTGAACATGTTGACCTGTGAACTGAACCAGCATGCCCACCTCAAACCCAATGCAATCATTGGAAGATAGCTGGCCATGCAATGCTAACAATGATCCAACTTGTGCTATATCTGAGCCATTAATTATTATAATAGTGATGGATATGGCCCTTTTATTTTAAATTCATTCAGGTCATATGGAAGTTCTTATTAGAATCTGCCTTTGAAAGAATGGTTACTGTATTTGTTATTCAGTGCTGTGCTTGAATCTGATAAGAATAAGCTGGAGTTGTATTCTGCAAGCTTAGTCTGAGTTTTATGTTGGAGCTTATTTTTCGCTGGAAATAGGTGGGACTTGAAGGCAGCGCCAATGGGCAATGGTGGCTGGATACCATTGGTAGAACCTTAGATGAGGGAACATCTTTTGAACGTGTTGGCTCCAGGCAGCTAGCAGGGTTGCTTATTGGTGCATGGTACTTGATTCTTCATTGATTTGTTTTATTTTGGTTTTTAACATTTTCTTTTATTGCTTCTATATTTTGTTCAGTGCTTGTTTAACATTTGTAATATTCCTCACTGCACATTTATGTTCTTAAAAGGGCCAGAAAGAACCTTCGGTCAAATGTTGGTGATGTTGACGCTGCAGCTGTAGCATGTGGATTTGGAAGAGCAATTGGCAACAAGGTATACTTAACTAGCAACATTGCTGTCATTTCCATTTCTACGTGTTCATTTTATCAGAGGAAGGTAAGATTTTCTTATTCAAGGGATGGCATTTAGAATATTTAAATGCACACGAGATAGTAATTTTGACAACTACACGATTTGAATTTTCCAATTTGTAGTTGTACTCGTAATCCACTCAACAACACAATTTTATCCATGAAAATCATATTAGAGTGTCTAAAAATCCTTGAACAACCCTATATTGTATTGATCAAATAGAGCAAAATCTAACAATTACATTCGTTAAAGGCTGGAACGGATAGCTATGATGGAAGAGGTTGAATTACTCACATGTGCCCCAATATACAATTACCAAATGTTTACATACTCGATGGCATAACGATTGCATGTGAACAAGTCATGATAAATTAATTTGCATCAAATTATAGACATTGCATAAAAAAATGTACAAGTGTATAACCATCCAATTTAATATCCAAGGTATAAAAGATTTGCTAATCCTTGATAACTATAGGATACAAAAATATACATGTATGTAATATCTGGATACATTATTATATGGTCTTGATTAAAATTATTATTCATAGAAACATTGAAATTCTAGAAATTTATCATTCCTTCGGATAATACATCTGTATCTAAAACTATGCTATGCATCTATCTTACACAAATAGCTAACCAAGGTGCTCTACATTGGCTGTATACAAAATCCTCTTTGACCTCTTACTTCATCTTAGACTTTCTTGTGTAACAGTCATCAATTAATGGGGTGAGTTATATTAATAAATATAACTTAGTGGATATATCACCATTCTAAAAAAATAGTAAACCCAATAGGAGAAAATGAAATACACATATTTAACATTGAATATGTTACAAATATATATATAAATATGACATTTGACATGGCAATCATTATCATGGCATAACAGTGGAGTGAGCATAACATTTGAAGTCATAAGCATAATCATAAATTTGACTGTAAACATGGTCATTATTGTGATCATTGCATTGAGTGGAATAAATTTTGGATTATAAGATGTAGTTCTTGTAGAGAACTGATTTGGAGAATAATAATTCTTTCTTGATTATATTATTCACATGTGGAGTACATATATGTAGGGAAAACAATCTTTCCTAATTTACAAAATTACCAATTATATCAAACCTAAATTAGGAAAATAAATAATTTTGAAATAAAAAATGAAGAAGATAAAATTGGAAGGGAATAAGTAATTTAAGAGTTTCCTAAGTTGTCCCAATCAAAAAATCACATTTTCACACTCCCCCTCAAGCTGGGTCATAGATGTTGTAGAGATCAAGCTTGATATTGAACCTTGAGAAGGTGCTTAAAGGAAGAGTTTTGGTGAAGACATCAAGTTGGTGTGTCGGGATGTTAGTTGTGTATTTCCCCATTAACTTTTTTAGAGATGATATTTCTATTAACTTCAGTATATTTGGTCCTATCTTGATGCACAAGATTTTTGACAATACTAATAGTTGGTCCTATCATGATGCACACGATTTTTGGCAATACTAATAGTTGTTTGACTGTCACAAAACATCTTTATGGGCTTATTGGCGATACATCCCGGTTCCTTCAACAATTTTTTTAATCCAGATCCCTTCATAGATTTCCAAGAGAAGTGCCATATATTCTGATTCTACATTGTTTCTAGAAATAATAGTTTGCTTATAGTTTTTCATGATTTCCTCATACATAAAACAATAACTAGTAGTGGACATTCTGTCAGTGAGTTAACTAGTCCAACTAGCACCAATATAGACTTCCACCTCTTTGTTCCTAGTTTTCTCAAATATTAATCCATAACTAGGAGTCTTATTGAGAAACCTCAGAATTCTGTAAACTATCTCCAAATGCTCTTCATTTGTGCTATTCATGTGTTGGCTTAGAATACTGAGAGAGTATTCAATATCTGACCTTGTGTGTGACAGGTAGATAAGTTTTCCTACCAATCATTAGTTTTTCCTTTATTTCTTCTCCCCTCTTTTACAGTGGTTAGGATTTATCGGAGTATCAACAGACTTACATGCAATGATCCCAATTTTTTTATTAGATCTAGAATGTATTTTCTCTGTGATATAATGATATCTTTCTTGGAACTTGCTGTCTCCGCACCAAGAAAATATCTCATGGTTTATAGTTTCTTTGATCTTGAGAATCTCTCTTTTCATCATTACATATAAGAATCATATCATCCATATATATTATCAATGCAACAATCTTAACTTCTTGAGTGTGTTCTACAAATACAGTATGATCAGCTTGACTTTGATAAGACTCATTAGATCATATGGTTTTAGAAAACCTTTCAAACCACACTCTTGATGATTGCTTAAGCCCATAAAGAGACTTCTTGAGTTTGCATACTAAGTATTTGTTAGAATCACTCTCTCGTCCCTATTCCTTATTAACTGCCACTGAAAGGAGAACTCTGATAGTGTTAATTTTGACAACTGGTGCGAATGTCTCTCGATAGTCGATTCCATAGGCTTGAGTGAAACCTTTTACAATAAATTTGGCTTTGGATCTCTCAATTCCCTCATCAGCTTTGTATTTGATATTCAACACTCCTTTGCACCCAACCGGCTTCTTATCCCAAGGAAGTTTGATAAGAATTTATATACAATCAAGCTGTTGTACCAAATCTCTTCTTTAACTGCTTTTCTCAATTTTGGATTTTCAGTAGCTTCATGAATGAATTTAGGAATTTGTATACTATCAATATTAGAAACAAAAGTTGTATGATGAGAATGACTTCCTAGAAGCTACATACTCTTGAATTGAATATCTAATGCAGCTTTTCTTACCACTAGTATCAGAAGAGGACAGAGATAACTCATGAGTACCAGATTCCTCTTTACTTGAAGTTTTAGGTGAAAGCGGAGTTGAGTTTTGATTTGAGCAGTTATGCCCTTACAATATCTTCCATCTGCTAATAAATTTTCTTCCTCATTGCATACACAAAGTTTTTTATTTTGGACTTTAGGTTGAGCTGATTGCATTGTTTGGGCATCCTCAACCGGGATAGGAGTGCTAGATAGAGTAGGTGCATCCCAAAAATAATGTTCACTTGTACCCCTTCTAAACATCAGATTTTGGGTAGTAGGGTTGATTTTAAAAATTTACATCCATGGAGTTGTAATATTTTCTGGTAACAGGAGAGTGACACTTATACATCTTATGTTAGTGGCATACTCAAGAAAAGTACACTTTTAGATCTTGGGTCAAGTTTTGTGTGTTTATGGGAGGAATAAACATGAACAAATGATACACGCAAAGATTTTAAGTGATATAGTAGAAGAGAAAGTTCTAATGTGAGGATAGGTAACCATCAAAACATGAAGATGTGCTTTGAAGTTAAGTATCATATCAGACATTTGATTGATAGGGTATATTGCAGTAAAAATTGGTTCCCCTTAAAGATATTTTGAAACTTGATGGAATATCATAATTAATAGGGATACTTCAAGGAGATGCATACTCTTTCTCTTAACTATCCTAGTTTGTTTGTGGGATATCAATACATGAACTCATATTGACGATCCTGTTTTTTTGTGAGATAGAACCCAATGGATTTAAAATATTTCTTTATATTATAGGTTTGAGGATTTGAATGTTAAATTGAAATTGAGTTTGAATCATTTTATGAATGGTTTGGAGGATTTTCGTTGTTTCAGGTTTATCCTTCATTAAGAATACCTAGGTAGTTTTAGTGTGATTGTCAATAAATGAGACAAACCTTCTAGCCTCATTTAGGATTTTCACCTTTGAAGGTCCTCAAATATCACTGTAGAGGGTTGTGCTGGATCCAGGATAACTATGTCTAGTATGTTTGGCAAGTTGACAGATCTTACATTGATAAGTACTAGATTTTTATGGATAAGCAATTGAAGATATAACTTTGCAATATAATTGAAATTAGGATTACTAAGGTGACAATGCACATTACCTATTTTTTGACATATATATAGACTCAACAGACTCAGACATTTGTGATAAAAACGGAGGTGAGATCATTTGTGTTTAAAAAGAATTTTATTAGTAGATATAACCCTTGATACATTTCTGCAATGCAAAACACTTTCCTCGACTCCATTACTTGAAATTCACAAGTGTGCGAGAAATTTAGTTATAATTTCATATCATGTGTAAGTTTACTGATTAAAATCATACTGTAGTCTAACTGTGGTACATATAAAACAGAGGAAAGAGTCATATCCTGAGAGAGCTTCACATCTCCTTTTTCAACAATTTTTGAGTGTGATCCTACAAGTCTAATAGATCTAAATGTTGAAGCCTTTTGGTAGTTGACCAGAGTATTGATATCTCCGATCATATGATCGAGACTCCTGAATCTATGATACAAGTTCTAAATCTATCATTATTAGCAAGATGAGAGAATGATATATTACCTTGGTGTGTCACAAGGTTGGTGGGCTGTTATGAATTACCTCTAAGGAGGTTTTTCAGTACTTCAAGTTTTTTCTTGGTGAATGGTTCAAAATTAACCTATGAAGTAAATCATGACGCATTCATTTCGTATTTGGTCATAAACCTTATACGTATTTAGGACTGTTGCTAGTTGCAAGAAGGAAGTTGATCGTTGTTGCTGTTGGAGGAGGTGGGGAAGATCTACTTGTGATGAAAGCTGAACAACGAATGCTTTGGTGGAAAACAACGGTTACTCTGGTGTAAGAAAGTGGAGAAACAATAGCTTGCAGGGGACACCTATAGGGAGCCGATAGGCGAGCTGTTAGTTGTAGGGAGAAATTCGACAAAGAGCGGAAGCAGGTTCAAGCACCAGGGAGGGCCTGCCGGCTGGCTGATGTCTGCAAGGAGAATTTTGGCGCTCGACGACTGTTGGAGGAAATTCCTGCTAAAGGACTGCCTACAGTGAAGAGTTCTGACTGCTACAAAGAAGGATGTTTGTAGGGAAGAGTTCTGGCTGTTGCATGGAAGGGCTGGAATTCTGGCTGTTGCTGCGTTTGTTGTTTGTTATTGCTGCAGGAAACAGATTCTGACTTTAAAACCTGAGCAGAAACTGAACAGAGGAACGCTTTACCGCTGCTACTATTGTCGCTTCTGCTTGCTGTTGTTGTCCGGTAGATGTTTCTGCTTTCCGGTGGCTGCTACTGCGGGTAGGTAGGAAAGCAGATGGATCCGGCGAAGGAGGTGCCTGCAGTAGAAACTCCGGCTACATGGAGGAGATCCAAAGCCAGAAGAATACAGAGGAGCACCTACTGCAGGGAATATCCAATAGTAGAGAGGAATTCTGGTAAAGGGGGGCCTGCAATTGGTAAATTCCAGTGGCAATGAGGATTTCTTGCGTCTCAGGAAACCAGAGGAGGATCAACATGAGAGCGGGAGATTGTGGTACAAGGAGTTCTCATGAGAGTATGCCAGCATGAAGTTTTTATGTGAAACTGGCCCGCAAAAAGAAGATCTCACGGGAGATGGGCCTATAAGAAGATCTCACAAGAGATAGGTGAACACAAGAAATTTGTCAGCACGAATCTTTGGGCAATCAAATAGCTCAAGGAAAATTGACATGGAAAAGCTGGACCCACTGAAAAGTGACCCAGCGGCCCAGAAGAACCGATCGATTGATGCCAATCACAAAGCTTCCGAACCAACTCCATGATACATGCCCAAATTCTCTAAGGGCTTAAGTTTACTCAACTGACAGGAATTTCCCCAACGGTAATTGAAGATTGACGACCGTCCCAATGCATCCGACCGGCTAACATCAGCTGAACAGATCTTCCTCGCGGACTATCTTCAGTAATTTAACCGATTGCCCTTACTTGAAGGATCGACCGACCGATGGTCTCCATCCAGAAGGTCGACCGACAACACTAGTCACCTCGCGTCTTCGACCTAAATCGACCTAGCTAGAGGACAACAATGCTCTAGGTTCACAGGGGTATAATTCCTAGAATATAAATTTCCTTTATTGCATTTTCTCTCCTATAAATAGAGAGTTCTTTTCATGTAATATGATTTTTGGCTCTTCCCCTTCTCCATTTACCAAAAATATTAGATTATATAAAAAGAGTCAAAAGAGTTTAGGAATACCCTATTTTGCCCCAGAGGGGCAAATCGTCCTACATTCTTCTCTCCTCTCTTTCCCTCTTCCCCCCACTCCTTTTTCTCTCCCTTTCTTTTGGTTCAAACACTCTAATCCCTTAGGTTTGCCTCCCAGTCAAATTCAGATTCAACAATGGACTTGCAGGAAGAAGCTCTTAGGAGATTGCAAGTTGGAAGATGTTCTCACGGGAGACGGGACTACACGAGGAAGATCCCTTGCTGCTGGAAGGACTTCCAACGACAGAGGAATGCAGAGGAAGTCTATAGTGACAAATTCGATAGGAGGAGGACCTGGAGTAGGAAATTTTGGCTGCAAGGAGAGTTCTGATGGTGGAGAAAAAACAGAGTCATGATTCCTGCTGCCAAAAGGAGCCAAGAGGGGGGCCTACAGTGAGGATTTTCGGCTCTGGAAGGAGGTTTGACGGCCGTTGGAGGATTCTGACTGAAGGAGGAAGATATGATTTGTTCCCAAGCTTTGAGACCATGTAGAGAGTTGATTTGGAGAGGAATAATTCTCTCTAGATTATATTATTCACTTGTTGGGTAATATATATATATATATATATATATATATATATATATATATATATTTTTTTTTTTTTTGAAACGCCCAAGGGCTAATTATATTAAAATTGAAAAGGTACATAAATATTGTATGAGAAAATCCAACATAGGCACCCCACCCATATGATACACACACACTAACATCCCAAAAAAGATAAGACGCAGTTAAAACTCAAAAATCCAAAACTCGCAGAAAACAAATTGCTAGGGGCCTGCAAGTTTAGTTCTGCCTCTGTCTCTGGTTCTAGGAACGGAGCCAGCTAATAAATTGTTGAGTGTGATGTCATTACCCGAAGTAACTAAAGTATATCCATTAAGTTCCCAAGTTGGGGTGTGCCTCCATTCTTCTTCTTCTTCCTCATAGATGTGTAAACCTGTCATTCCTCATCCGAAAACTGGCTCATCTGAGTATATATATATATATATATATATAGGGAAAACAATCTCTTATAGTTTACAAACTTACCAAATATGTCTAACCTAAATTAGGAAATAATTCAGAAATAAAAAAGATAAAATAACATACAACAACAACAACAAAGCCTTAATCCCACTAAGTGGGGTCGGCTACATGAATCCTTTTTCTCCATTGCGTCCTATTTAGTGTCAAATTTTCGTTTAATTCTAATAAATTAAGATCATTTTTTATGCAATAAGCCCAAGTTTTCCTAGGTCTACCTCTGCCTTTCTTAACATAAGTTGTATCTAAAACATCCACTCTCCTAATTGGATCATCAGGTGGTCGACGTTTAATGTGACCAAACCATCTAAGGCGTCTCTCTCTAATTCTATTCGTCACTGGTGCAACACCAACCCTATTATGGATATATTCATTTTGCATTTTGTCTCTAAGTGTAAAGCCACTCATCCACCTAATCATTCTCATCTCGGCAACACTTAACTTAGCATTATGCTTCTCTTTTAAAGACCAACATTCAGCACCATAGAGCATTGCAGGTCTCACCACCATCTTATAAAATTTTCCTTTCAGTCTAAGCGGCACTTTTCTATCACAGAATAGGCTGGACGCATTCCTCCACTTCAACCAACCTGAATTCTACTATTAACATCCCCATCTACAAAATAACATAGAATAAGAATAAAATAAACAAATCAAGGGCTTCCTAAACTGTCCTAATCAAATCCTCTACAAGTTCTCAGATTTCCATAGTTCTATCTTTGGAGATTAAGTAATAAGAGCATAATGTAAACCTAAATCATGATTAGCTAATACATCCCTCATCAATAAAATAGAGTGCAATTTATAAGCTTTTGTTTGTGGCGAAGTTGTGCCTTAACTCACTAGGGTATATATATCCTTCATCAGGACAAATGGCATAGCTTATACATCTAGTATTGCCATTGACAGAAAAGTTAGTCATAATATGTGGGTACATTAGATTTCCCAACTAGTATTTATGGGGTTTCTATTCATCTCCTTGCACATGCAAGCATTCATGCATATAGGCTTTTATTTTCATACATCCTTTCATGCAAACTCTTTAGCTATAGGATCTTTTTACCTAAATTTGTATTTTATAATCATTGCATTAACATAATAATTTAAAAGAGGGGGAATTTACATACATATCACATAATTCCTATGTATTATATATTTAATGCATAAATTTTAGTGTTTACTTATATATAACCCAAATCTTTAACATCATAAAAAATGCCACATATATTAAATTTTTTAAACTAAATTACATCTTTTCATGCACGTGTTTTGTTGTGATTGTGACATTAGAGTGCTAGATAAGTAATATCAAAGCTTAGGTGTTAGATATATAAATACATAAGAATTGTGTGGTATATGTATACACTCCTTTTAAAATTATAGACATGGTAAAGACTAAAGTCCAAAATAATCCCCCTACTTTTTGTGTTTGGATAAATAATTTTCGAAGTATAATGTTTTTCCAGAGTAGTCGCTCGACTAATCAAAACTGATCCAAAATGGTCTCTCATGTAGAAATGATGATACAAATTTGATCTCGTTGTAATCTCTTGGTTATACAAAATTTATTTTAGTTTATTTTTTGGGAGATCAGAAGCAGTTTTGCATGGTTGAAGGACTACATTGGAGAAATGTTTAGGGTTTATTTGTTTCATAATCATACATGCTGTTTAATTTAAGAAAATTAGTATTTATGATTACCTAAAACTAAAACCCCAAGTTCTCCCTCCTTTTCTGATTCCCTGTCAATCTCTTTTCTTTTCTTCCTCAGTGTTCCATATAAATTTATAATCGAACACCTGCCACTGCAACTCATCCTTCTTTTAGCTTCCTTAATCTCCCTCTCTAATGCTCATTCCAGGTGCTACTCTTCTCACTCATGCTCTCTTGCATTCAATTGACAGTTTTCCCTTCGTCTTTCACTCGATTGCTCCCTCACTAGATTTTTGGTCTACCTCTCCAACTTTCACTCCATCTCTGTCTCACATACTTGAGCAGCCTGAGACCTCCCCAACATTCACTCATGTAATGTGTTAGTCGTATCATGATATATTTATTGTTGATATATGTGGTTGTAAAAACAAATCAATTCATGTGAGTTCACTTTGCTGCGTAATTGGTTCTCTCAAAATTTATTTTTAATTACTATTAATTAGTTAATTAATTAATTATATCAAACAAGTGGTCCTCAAATGAATTCAATCCGGACAGCTTGATTAAATTTTTATTTTTCGTTAACAATTTTTTATTACTCATTAATCTTAATGTAACTACTCGATTAGCTTATTGATTCCTAGGTTCCTCACACTGGGACTACATTGATTGAATAAATTGATGCTATTAAAATATATAGAAAGGCTCCCTCCAACTTTACCAACCTTGAAGTTCCCTGAAAGGTTCTGAAAATATGTAAATGACCGTTGCTAAGCTTGCTGATCACACACTATACCTGTTTGAAAATTTCAAGATTCCAATGCAAGATTTGTATCACTTATTATTTTTTCAATCATTTCTATGGCGGTAATAGCAAAGCTCCATATCTCGAAGAATTTTTTTGTAATTTTTATGGAGCCTCTTCTGATTCTTTTGTTTCTTTTTCTTGAGATGCTTGCTTTTGTTTTCAGGGGGCCGTTGGGTTGAGGATGAGGGTCTTTGATCGAGTTTTTTGCTTTGTGAATTGTCATTTTGCTGCTCACTTGGAAGCTGTCAGTAAGAGGAATGCAGACTTTGATCATGTTTATAGAACTTTATCCTTCACCCGGCCTTTTGTCGGACCAAACCCTGGCTCAGGTTGGGAATTTTGTCCATATTAACATAAAGGAAGGCTTACATACTTACCACTCAATTCCTATCTATTTACATATCTAACACCTAAGCTTTGATTTTTACATGAATGCCACCTTAACTATGCAAATAAAGGTGTATATCACTTCTTAGAAGTTAAAATGGTAGTATTATTTATGTGATATGAAAGATTTGGGTGGAACTATTGTAAAAAAGTAAAATTTAGGTGTTAGATATGTAAATACATAGCAATTGGGTGTTATGTATGTAATGTCCCCGTACAAATTAGCTGCAATAATACATACATGCATGCATGTTAAACTATTGATGTTTTCATATGTTTTGCCTCTTTTATTCAGCTGGTGCTACTTCTGTGCAAGTGCATCGGGGCGGATATGTAAGTAGTTTCTTCAGCTGGATCTGATTTTGATTTCTTATAAGCTATTTACTGCTTATGGCTAAGGTAGTTACTATCGTATGAATTGGCAATGGCAGTCAGCTGCCTCTCAATCAGATGAAAAACCTGAGTTGTCCGATGCAGATATGGTTGTATTTATGGGAGATTTCAATTACCGTCTATTCGGCCTCTCTTATGACGAGGCAAGAGAGATGGTCTCTCAAAGATCTTTTGACTGGCTTAGAGATAAGGATCAGCTTCGAGCAGAAATGAAGGTGGGCAAAGTTTTTCAGGGAATGCGGGAGGGTCAAATAAAATTTCCGCCCACCTACAAGTTTGAAAAGCACCAGCCTGGTCTATCAGGTAGGGAATAAATCTTCTATAATGGACTCACATGTGCTGCTATGTTTTCTGCATCATTTTTATGTTGGAAAATTTACATACATACCACTGAATTTCTATGTATTTATATATCTAACAGCTAAACTTCAATTTTTACATGCATGCCACCTTACCTATACATGAAAAGGGTGATTTCTCTTTTTAAAAGTTAAAATGGAGGTATTTGTGATGTGTTGTGAGAGATTTGGATGGTAGAAATATAAAATGTGAAGTTTAGTTGTTAGATATGTAAATTCATAAAAATTGGGTGGTATGTATGAAAATGTTCCTTTTATGTTTCTATAAGCATTAATGCTAAAATTTTCACTTTTTCTTTGAAGCATATGATTCTAGTGAGAAAAAGCGCATTCCTGCTTGGTGTGATAGAATACTCTATCGTGACAATCGTTCCATTTCAGTAGCTGAATGCTCATTGGAATGCCCAGTTGTTTCGTCAATTTCACTGTAAGTATCTCATTTAATTATTGGAAGATTTGCATACATACTACTTAATTCCTATGTGTTAACATAACTAACACCTGAACTTCAATTTTTACATTTATGCTAACTTGCATGGAAAGATGTATTTCACCTTTTAAACGTTAATAAAGTGATATTCTTTATGTGATAGGAAATAATAATGTGATATAAATGTAAGAAGTATAGTTTAGGTGTTAGCTATATAAATACATAGGAATTGGGTGGTATGTTTGAAAATGCCCCTCTTATTTTTTTTATTAAGATTGTAATCTACATCTTATATCTCACTGGATATTGGGGATTTTTTTGCCAGTTATGATGGTTGTATGGATGTGACGGACAGCGATCACAAACCTGTTAGATGTATTTTCAGTATTGAAATTGCACATGTTGACAGAAGAGTAAGAAGGCAAGAGTTTGGAGAAATACTTCAATCACATCAGAAAATTAGATCTTTGTTTAAGGAATATAGCATTATTCCAGAAACAGTTGTAAGCACAAACAACATCATCTTGCAAAATCAGGATACTTCCATTCTTCGTATAACTAATAAATGTACCAAGCGCAAGGCTAGTTTTGAAATCATCTGCAGAGGCCAGTCTACGATAAGTGATGATGGAAGTCCATATAAACTTTGTACAAAGGGTTCTTTTGGCTTTCCTAACTGGTTACAGGTACGTGTATATGTATTTGCTGCAAACCTTTTGCTTCTTTTCGCATTTATTTCATTTTTTTTATAAACCCAGACATTTCAGTTGATTTTTAGAAATACTGCCAAAATCAGATATATTTACGTTTTAACTACAATTTGAGCCTCCTCACAAGGATTTTACTGCCAATTTGTGCATATTAAAAATAGAACAGCCAAATTAAATTTTTTGGAAGGACGGAAAGAAAAACAGATAGTTTACATCAGCAATTATTTCTTTTGGATCAAAACAAAATTACATAATGCAAATTTTTAAGCCAACAAATTCGACCAATTTGACCAATTTGTGATCCGCTCGAACAATTTTGTATAAGGAAATTGGCTTATGAGCTTGGATTTGTGGATTTTTTCTGTTCAGTAGGTATGAACTATTCCACCGCTAATAAATACACCACTGAAAATGGTTGTCGGACTTTCTCAATCTATAATGTTCTAGCTTGAATACTCTTGGGCGAGATAATTTTTTGTTTGCTATATGAAGCTTGTTGATCATGCTTTTCTTCTTTCTTCCAAGGTTGCGTATAAGTTGTCAGAAGAACAAAACAAAAAATTATCTTGAAATATATTGCATGGAATTCGTTTAATTTTCTTTTAAGAGAATTTCACAAACTGTTTAACAACAACAAAAACAACAAACTGTTTAAGTTAATTTATAATTGGAGAGTGAAACTTGTTGATTTTGTTCCTTTTAATCATAATTGTATTTTCCCAGTCAAGGTACTGAAGCTTCAAACTTCTATTAGTGACGAATTTCATTGGTAATCACACTCAGAGTGATCTACCGCCATCATATGCTTGTTTGACATGGTCACCCTTTTATGTTAAAAGGCTCATACCTTTATCACTTATTAGATATATTTTTTATTTTTTATTTTTTATTTCAAGTCAATTATTGACAATTGATCATAAAAGATTATAACAACAGGTGGTAAAGGAGGCCCAAAACCCAATGCACGGGCACTATATTTCATTTTAGTCGCTTGCCCCACGTAAAGTGAGATTCGAAGTAAAGAACAATCATATTCTTAATAAACATCATTTAGGAATGCTTTAGGGTATCAGATAAAATAGTCTTAAGAAAATAAGATAAGTTAAATTTTTTTGTATTGAAAGTTCCAACATCTTGCTTCACGAATTGTATCAAATGCAATACCAAGCAGACGTTTAAACAACTTTAGACCACCTGAAGTTTGTAGCTTGTAGTATAATGATAATATAATCTTAAGCTACTACTATTTGTTCCTTCTCAATTTTCCTCCAGTTTTTTCTTCTTATCCATAACTGCATTCGATGTAAATTGTTTTTAACTGTAAATCTTTATTTCTAGAAATCCTATGGTTTCTTACTCAACTACTGTTAAATTATCATAACAAATACGTGTAAGGAAAGGCGCTCTTCTATACAGTGCCTTATAATAGCATTTGTTAAGGAGGTATGGTAGGTATGCCTTATAAGTTTTTGGCGCTCTTTCTTTACGACGACGCCAAAAACTTGATGTCGACGCAAATGAAAGTTTAATTGGGATTCTACGCAAGTATACGTATCGTCATCAAGTAATATAGGGTTTTCTGATTAAGCCCCGAATATCGATCCCACGGAGATCGAGGTTAATCACGGCGGCTTTCAAGAGAAATTCTAGTCTACAATAACACGCCCTAGCTTGGAAGGTCGATAAAGGTTTGGTTTTGATTATATCCTACAATTATCACTACAATACTACTTCTATTCCTAAGCTAAACTACTTAGTGAAAATAAGAAAGTGGAGTTTGATATATTAAAAGCACCATTCCTCTTATAATGAAATTAGTGACATGTGTAAAAGTAAAACAAGTAGAGAAAGAGATTGTGACAAATAAGAGTAATTATATTCTTTACCCTTACTGGAGATGCTATAAAAAACATTGGTTAATCTAAATTTGAATAGTTTTGAAGACAGGCTAAACAGAGAAGATACTAGCTCTCACTCTAGAGTTCCCTTTTATCTCTCCACCTGGAAGCTAACATCTCGCATCAAAACCTAAAACAATAGACCAAATTAGGGGGTTTTGACCTGTCACTCTAAATTCCTCTAATTCTACACCCTTCAAAGTTTAACTCCCTATTTATTTGCACTCAATTATATAAATTACAATCTCATCCATACAATCTCATATGATTCTACCACAGTTGATTGAGACAACACCATACCGGTTCTTACATGTTCTCGTAACAGTTTTTAACATGCAAGTTGATCAAGTTTATATGTGAATGAAGAACAAAGTCAAATCATCACAATATATTCTCACTCTACTGAATTCTATATCCTACACATGCATACTAATTCATTGTAAGAGGGAAGAGTAAAAAAAATTACTCACTACACATGGAGAAACAACAAAAACTTTTCATTGAACAAGACTTTAAAATCATGCAAACAAAGTACTAGATTCAAATCAAAATACAATGAAAGTACTTATCTTTGATGAACTTCAAACTCTCATTGTATAGTAAAAGCAATCTCCTTACAATCCTCTCCAAGAACAAAGTGAAAAAAAAAAAAAAATCTCTCACACTCTCTCTTTCCCTCACTTTGTCGCCCCACTTGGGGCTTTCGCCCAAGCCTTTTTCTTCTTCTCCAAGCTTTCTTCTCCTCTCCTAATTAGTTCTAGAGTTCTAGAGTTTAAAGTCATTTATAATTTCCCAAGAGGTGCTTAAGTGTCTTGAAAAGTGTTCATATTCAATGAATCTTCCAAAGGGTGTCACAGGTGTCTCTTCAATAATAACTCTTTCTAACCGCCTCAAATCCTTTTAGAAAGTTCATTTTATCATTTCCAACGAATTCCCCAAAAGATGCACGAAGCACCGCTTCAAAAATCTTCCAAATCCGATGTATATTCTAGAAGATATGTCAAAAACCGTCACCAGCGGCTAAGCACCGATTTTGGGCGCTTAGCAGCCCTCTGGTGGCGCCTAAGCGCCATGTTTGGGCGTTTAGCCGCCCGACACAGGTACATAAGTGTCCGGTTCGGCCCCCATGGCTCCGGTGTGCCCCGGTTCGACCCGTTTTGCTCCGGTATGCTCCATTTTGGTCCATTTTTGTTCCTTTTGCTCCAATCACTCCAAATTCTTCAATTTATTGTACCTACAACCAAAAACACAAGAAAGCATACCTTTAAAGTGCAATATCATTATAAAATATAGCGTGAAAAATGGTACATTTTTAGATGTATCAGTATGTATATATGTAAATGTCTTGGGGAATGAAAAAAATTACACACATCTTCCTAGAGAAATGCAGTTTTCGTGATTTTTCCCTATTCTTGACCCTAGGTTGTCATTACTAACTAGTTTTTCTATGATTTACTCTTTTCTTCTTTCCTGGAACATCAGGTCCAACCTGCTGCTGGGATAATCAACGCCGGCCAAACCATGGAAGTAACCTTCAACTACGAGGACTTCTGCACGCAAGAAGAGTTTGTTGATGGAATCCCCCAGAATTGGTGGTGCGAGGACACAAGAGACAAGGAGGTATTGCTGCTAGTGAAAGTGAGAGGCAGCTATTCAACAGAGACAAGATTCCACTGTGTGCAGGTGCGCCATTGTAATCGAAGCAATGCATCATACTCAGATACTACAGTGAGTTCCAGAAGATTTGAGGCAAACCACCAACAAAAACCTGATGTTTCAAACTACAGCAATTCTTCTAATATTTGCCATATGCGGTACTCGTGAAGGATAAGAAAGAGATCTCTGCCTCTGCGTCTTGGAACGCTGTCCAGAAACTCTCTAGTCTTGGACGTATTCTTTTCTGTACATAAAGCCATAACCGGAGAAACCCAATTGTACACCACTAGGAAAGCAGGAAAAATGAAAATTATAGAAATAAAAGGATCAACAAAGTTGGATAATGTTTTTATTATTATGTTTTTTCTAATTTTTTGATAGTCTATTTTTTGGAGTTACGAGTCGTTTGGTATCAAATGTCGACAATGTTCGTTATTTTATTTTATATTTTTTGGATTTTTTTATAAAGGAAAATGGCATAAGATGGTCTCAGATTCTGCTGCTGCTTTTATTGTGTTCCCTGTCCGCCATTCTATTGCAAAATTCTCTTGTTAATTAAAGAACTTTGTTTTGTTACAAAGTGGTTTTTCTGACGGAATGATTTCAGTTGACTTGCATTTATTTCTTGTTATTCTAATAAAGCTTTTGCTCGGTTAATTGAAATTGAATTGGAGTTATTATTTTCATGGTGATGAAAGGATGGTGTGATCTTTGCGTTTCCTGAGAATTAGACATAATAAATGATCCACAACGCATAGGAGAAACATGATCTTTCATGTGAAAATTTTGAGAAAGGAAATTGTGGATCGACCTGATGTCGACAGTTCAAGTATGTTGATTAAAATTTATAAAAGTGACATTATAAGATTTGAGCATCTGGACTGTCTTGAGCTAAGATGGTGGGTGATGTTGGGAACATTAAAAGCTGATGGGTACAAAAATATCAGTCTCTTTAGGGCGTGGTGTGGTGGCGGTGTGGCATCGCACCGCAGTTTTGTCGTTTAGATAAGTTACGTTTTGGCAGCTGAATTCAATATTTTCTCATCGGTACTGTTTATATGCGGTGGCAGCTTTCTAGTTGCGGTTTTATTTTTTCAAAAGAATAAAAAAAATGTTAATGGCTACTATAATTTTTTGACATCAGATTATTTTTTAACGAACTTACGATTATTTTTTAATAAGTGCAGCATTCAAATAGCCCTCGATCAATTATTGGCTAATAAAGCTTTTGCTCGCAACACTAATGTATAGTGGTGAGGTTGTTAATTGTCAATTGATGGTGACTCATGGCGGAGCGGTGATAGCAGCGACAAGTGAGATAAAATATTGATTATATGATTATCAATAATGGTTGGGTGATGATAGAAGTCTGTGATAAGTAGGGGTGTAAACGAATCGAACACGAATGAACAGAGTTCGTGTTCGTGTTTGGTTCGTTTGAAATTATTTGTGAAGTTACTGTTCGTGTTCGGTTTGATTTGTTTGAAATTAGTTTGAAATGTTTGAATTGTTTGAATTGTTTGAATTGTTCAAATCATTCAAATTGTTTGAATTGTTTGAAATCTTTCAAATTTGTTTATATAGTTTGAATTGTTTGAATTGTTAAAATGATAATAAATTTTTAGATAAACTTTATAGGATTTAATTTTTTAAAATATGATAAATTTTTAGAGTATATAATTATTTTTAAAATAAGATAAATTTTTTATATATAATTATTTTATATTTCGAACACTAACGATTCAAACACGATCAAACACATGACTGTTCGTGTTTGGTTCATTTATAAACCAAATGAAAAAAAGTTATGTGTGTTCGTCTCGTTTGCTTAGCGAACGAATCGAACGCTAACTCTCTGGTGAGCCGAACACGAAATGTTTGCGAACAACGAGCTTTTTTGATAGCCCTAGTGACAAGTGATAAGTGAGTGAGATTTTGATTATGAGCAAAAATAATTGAGTGATGGTAGATGTTTATATTAATTGAGCATTGTTATGATTATCGAAGTCAGTGACAAGTGCGCTCTTCAACTTGGAACCGAGTAATGCTAAACTCATTGTATTAGTTCCGATAAGGTGCACTTTTATTTATTATTAACACACAAATTTCGAATGACGTTCCTCATGGGTGTTAATCTTGAGCCTGACATAAAAGGAAGCCCTAATCCAAAATTAAAAAGATTTGGGTCGATTTGATGACATTGTAAGAGCCCCCAAAATAAAAAAAATAAAAAAAACAAATTTAATTAATTTTTAACTTATTCTTTAACAAAAAAAATTTATAAAATTATAATTCTTTGTTAACTATTGAGTTGTCACATTCAAAATATCATGTTCTCAAATCAGGTTGGCACAGTCCCACTTAAAATCAATTCATGTCGGCTCCGAACTCCTTACCCTGATAACCGAGAAGGGTTCACATTGATTATACTTTTGTCTAATTATGTCGGTCAGACCCATCAATTCTAATTGAGACCTCCATTTTGAAGAGAATTTTAATTATACGTAAGATTGCTTAATTTAGGTCCAATTCGACTCAAATTAAGCACTTTCTTGTCATCAGAGCAAAGAAACTCCACTTTCTTTACCATGATTTTATTGAAATGAAGTATTGACCTTTTTTGGAATCAGTTCCTGATCAAGTTTCTAACTTGATTATTTGATGTATTGACATATGAAAAGTGCATCACAGTCTATATTTTGTCAAACAAATTATATTTATTGATACCATATTATCGAGTTCATTTTGGCTTGGTATGTACATCAAAAGACAACGAATTTTGCAACCTTATCGATCATACGACACACCTTACTATGCTATATATATATATATATATATATATATATATATATGGATAAATTAAACTAACATATGTCTTCCTCTATTCGAACAGCCATCACTTCACAACAATACAGTCCAACAAACTTACTCACGGTAAAAAAAAAAATCATAATAATAACCACATGCCCAGCTAGAAGTAGAAAACATTACACTTCAACATATCACACAAACAACAGGAAAACTCAAAACATATATAAAAGCTAACTTAGTCATCCATGACTGGGCGGGCGGGCGGGCGGGCGAGCCGGTGGGTCATCAGCATTTAGCGGGTGGCGGAATGTTGCACTTGGCCGGAAGCTGCATGGCAAGCTCAGGATTAATCCCAAAGTATGGAAGCATGCCTGAATTCTTGTAGCCGCAGAGACAACTCAGGTTCGCATGCGACAATGCCGTGCAGCACGCATCCGACGGTTCCGGCACCGTCTTTTGGGCTGAGGAGCCCGAAATGGCTGGCCGGCATGCCGTCAGCCCATCCCTATCCATATTACAGATCTTCCAACTATCTGCCGCCGCTGCCGCTGCCACCAACATTATGGTGGTGGCCGCCGCTAGAAGTACGAGAGCCGGTGCCGGAAAAGTTGACATGTTCTTCTTCTCCATTATTGATCTCTGCAAAGCTAATCATGTAATGTGTGAGGGTGGATGGTTTTCATGAGTTGCTATATATAGAAAAGAAGAGTGTTTAACATTGCATTTCTACATATTTTTTATGGAAAGCAAAAAGATGCTCCAATGATTTTGAGAAATATTTCGTAGTTTGTAAGTATGTACAGAAAATTACATAACATCTAAGTGAGTTTATGATGATGTAAATAGTTCATCCATCATTGTCTGCACATAATTACAAAATATATAATATTTTTTTAGATGAAAGAAAATGTAATATATATATATATATATATATATATATATATATATATAGCTTGGTTGATATAAGAGGAGGTGGGATAAATTGAAAGCCCGTGAAGCTGGAGTTTGTCAATATGCGAAGGTTCACGGGAGGCAAATATTGGTGCTTGTCGTTGCACGTAAATTCATTGTATTGTGGTCTTTGTTAGCTGCTTTGTATCGATTTGCAGGGATTTGTGGGGTTTTAATTAATCAATTTGTTTGTTGTTTAGCTACAGCTACCACTCAGCCTACCTTTCTCACAACTGGCTTAGGATGGTGATAAAGATTGAAGTATTTGTGACTTGTAAAGGGATGGTTGGTGTACATATTTTCAATATTTTGTTAATGATAGGGTGCTAGCTGAAATATAAAATTATGTAAGAGAGCTATAAAGTTTCACGTGTAATACTGCATGATATAATAATTTTTCTTTATAGTTTCTAGCTTTTTGTTTAGGAACTTTGTAGGTTAATTAGGAATGGGCATGTATTGTAGTTGAAAAATGTGAAAATACTGGAGTAGTGAGTATTGGACTTAGTGGAGGGATTCAAAGGATTTAGTGGAGGGATTCAAAGGTTCAAGCTTAGTACATTAATAGCCAAACACCTAATGATTATGTTTTAAGTACAGGTTAAGAGTCAAATATGTGATTTAATGAGAATATTCTTAGAGTATTCAGAGGATGCATAAGGTGGCAATCAAATCCTAACAATTCCGCGGGACAATTCAACAAACTTGCTTTGCTGAATTCAGGTGACTCTTTTGGACGGTATGACATGTTAGTTCAAATTAGCTTACTCAACCAAATCAACTAACCCATTCAGTTCTCTAAATTAATTTGGCGAGCTAAATTGACAAGTTAGGACAATCTCATTAATTCATTTTATTGTTAGATAACAGTATACGATTTAAAATGTGCTATATATCTGCTACACATCATTATTATTGTTTTGGTGTATTTTTTATATAATTTAGTCATTTATATAATCACCAATGGAGGTGATCTGCCCATGCAAATCTATATTTGAGAGAGGCTAGGCAAAGGGATGGGGTTCTCTTTTTCTTCTTTAGATGAGAACATATTGAATTTTCTCTATTTCATCTTCATAAGTTAAAGATTTTTCCCTTTGTCTATTTTCCTTATTCTCATTCTTATTTTGAAGCCCCTATCTAGGTGGTGTGAGATCATTGACAATTAAGGATTTAGTAGTACTCGATCAGTTTGTGATTCCCCCAAGTGAAGTTTTGATCGAGTAAGATTAGATTTGGGATAGCTGAAAAAGATATGTACGTATATGACAAATTTGATTGGGAAATGCAATTGGTTCTTCAAGTGTTAGATTGACTTCAACATATGACCACAAGTAAGTGCTTTGTAGTGAATGTCCTTGTCGAGTATGGTGGGTGATCTCTTTACTCACGAGCTTCTTGAATTTGCAGTATAAATGTAACATATTTAGATATATAAATATATTAAGCGAGAGAGGTCAGATTAAAAAGCTTGAAAGGACTTCGATACTGCACTCAAGAACATACTCTCTCAATAAGTGGGCTGAGAATTCATACTCAAACTCAAGCTTTGATTAAAGTGAAACAACTCAATTAATATTCCTTTTTTAATGGCCCTTTGTCAAATTAGAATAAAAAATTAATTAGCTAATAAAAGTACTTGAATGTATATCACATTGGTTGAAAATAAAATAAATAATCTGAATACACTTGGCTCAAGTGTTCACTCAACTCAAAAAAAATAAAATAAAATAAAAATATCGTAAGATAGTCTATTAGTAAAGAGAAATCTTTATTAAATCATGAATGCAATGATTGATATAATTTTTGTAAACTTTTGCTAATCTTTAGAAGTTTTATTTATTTATTATTAATTATTTGTGCAAAATTTTCTATAGCCAAATTATTTACTAAAGAAATTTTTATCTTAAAGTTGATACATTTCTCTTTGCCTAAAAATGGAACCCGCACTATTTTCCATTATCATTTAACTTCTTTTCATTCTAAGTTTTATTGTTGCTTTTTACATATATTTTTATAAATTACATTCCTTGGATTGCCACCATCAATAATAACATTACATAAACTCAAAAGGTGGCTTATATACCACCTTTGATCTCATCTTTCATGCATTTCTTATAACCCAACACGTTAATAATGTTGTTATTGTCGTTATCATCACTCTTGATAACATGGCTATTTAGAGATGTATATTATTTAGCTCATTTGGTTGATTTGATTCGGTTCGATTTTGAAAATACCAAATCGATTTTTGGATTTGAATAGATTTCAAATCTTCATTTCAACGGAGTATACCAAAATCTTAAATAGTAGTAGAAATAGGGAATTAAATTCGCATTGAAAAGAAAATAAACTCAACAAGTAACATTAATTTAGGTTGGTTTTAGAATTTCTAATTTAATTTGAAGAGATAATGAGTATATGAGAATGAAATTTGAAAGTTCTAAACTTGAAGTAGAACATTAATTTTAATCATTTCAAAGCCACAGTTAAATCATGGTTTGCTCAAAACTAAAACGATTAAACTGAATTATAATTTGGTTTAGTTTGAACCGGTTTTAGTAAAAAATTGATTGGGTCTTACTCATAATTTGTAAAGAGATCAATCTAAGTTGCAAAATTTTACGACTCTCTATCTACTATTGTCATTGTGGGCCTGTAGCTTAGCTATCCTAGGAAGTTGTCGCGGGAAAGCTGACTGACTGTTTATTTTTTGCGGTTTGAAAATAGTTGTGCTGTAGCTGTTTCCGGACAAATGACCATTCTGCCCCTGTATAGTAGTGTTGTTTGTAAAACAAGCATTCACATGGATACTTGCATTCAAAGAATGGTTCCTGAAATTTTTGTTGCTAAAAATATGCTTACTGTTGGGGAACAGAGGAGAAAGAAAAACCAAGTTACGTGAGAAACACGGGAGAAGAGGAGGAAGAGGAGAAAGAGAAGCAAGAGATTGCAGCTTCGCAGAGGAGTTCGACACTTGGGTTAGGGCAGACGAATTGCAAAGGAAATGAGAGCACCATTGTAAAAAACAAAATGAGAAATGCTGGCTGAGGGACGAACCCAAGCCCGTATTTTTTTATAAATGTGCCACGCTATTGGCCTACTGCCGTCCCAAACAGTGAAAACTCACGGCAGCAGGCCGTGCCACTGGCCCACCTCACCCTAAATGGGGCCAATATCTACTAATCACTAGTTCATAAATATCTAGTCATATCATTGGGCTATCACCATCTCTCTCCTATCATTTTTTAAGGGCATTTACATACATGCCCCAGAATTCCTATATATATTTACAAATGTAACCCCTAAACTTACTTTTTTACACTTACACCACACAAATCTTTCATATCACACAATTAATATCACGATTTTAACTTTTAAAAAATCAAATAGGTAAAATAATATATACAAAATTTAAGTTTAGTTACTAAATATCTACATAAGAATTGAGTTGTATGTACGTAAATCTTCCTTCTTTTAAAATCTTTATCAACTTGATGCTGTCATAATCTTGCACCAAGATACTCTCACCATTCTCCAAGGAAACCATGTTAACGCTCCGATATAAATAATAGAACTTATCTGAAAAAGTATTAATATTTTTTATTCACATTTCATATCAAAATTTAATGAAATCCAAATAAAATCATTAACATTTACATAAAAGCCACCCAATTCCTGTGTTTAAATATCTAACATTTTAGGTGTTAGATATGTAAATACATCAGGAATTGAGTGTTATAATTCATATAATTCTTCTTTTGAAAAATTAAAATTCAAAATTTTATCTTTCACATAACAAAAAAATTATTTCTCATATGATTTGGCCTCAATCTAATTATGAGTTGGTGAAAGTTAAATTCAAATTAATTATCTTTTCATTTCTTCAGTTTTAATTCCTAACCGCAGTAGCTCGGTGTAACTCGATCTTCCAAACTAACTATATACAATGATGAAAATCATGTAAATATATAAATTTATGGTACCATTTTGTAAAAAAAAATATATATATCAAAATATTTCTGATAAAATTACTCCGTTTCACATTTGGAAGGCCAAATGCAACACTCAAAGTGCAACTTCAACTTGCCGCAAATGCTTATATGTATTTTAGTAATAGTTGTGGGCGTTTCGAGATTAAATTTTCGGTTTTAGAATATATTTTTCTAAGCGAATTCTATAATTCGTATAATAGTCAGAGAAAAAAATAAAATAGAAATAGAAGATGTTTAAAATTTCTTTCAATAATATATATATATATATATATATATATATATATATATATATATATATATATATATATATATATCAAATTCATGATCATTCGATCCCCGATTTCAATAAGTTTATAGTTAAACTGATCGAAACCCAATGATATAAAAATTGGTTCAGTCTTGATCCAATCAAGCCGAAATTAAACCGTTGAAACATAATTGAAAGTTTTGAATTGTCAGTTGAATGGTTAAATAAACTCAAAATCTGACTTATTTATAGCTGAATCGAGTGTTTCGATGAAAGGAATACAAAAAGCCTAAGATCACTCAATTTGAGACCATTAAGGCATCAAAATCTTTAAAAGTTTCATCATGAGCTGTCTGAACTTGTGGTTAAGAAAATTATGCACCAAAAGACCAATATGTACCTCCCAAAAAGCTATATATAGGCCTGATATATCTATAATATATATCATTTATGTACACATTTTATACCTATTTTTGAGGAATTGTACTTTAATGGAAGATATTTGTGTGTTTTTTCTTACAGGTACAATTAAATGAATAAAGTATGACAAAATGAGTGAAAAAATGATCAAATTTGGAGCAAAAATGAAGAAGGTATGAAAATGAACTGGGGCGCCTAAGCGCCCAGATCTGACGCCTAAGTGTCAGTAGACAGAGAAGGCCGCGTTTAAGCGCCAAAGACCCCGCGCTTAAGCGCATAGTAGTTACTATGAAATTTTAAAGAATTTTGGCGAATTTTGAAGGGGTGTTTGAGGCAACCCTTGGTAAAAACGTGAATAACTGATAATGGGTGCGAAAAATGCATTCAAATGGCTCTTGAAAGGAGGCATCTCTTAGAAGATTTATTGAATGTAGAAACATTTTGAAGAGATGCCAAGACACCTTTTGAAAAACTATAAAAATAATGACTTGGAGAGAAGAAGAGCAGATTTAGGTTGTTTTAAATAAGGAGTTGTAGGATTTTTACTTAGGGTCTCTTCTCACTTATCTCATTCCTAGCGAAGGGGAAGGTGGATAGAGAGTTTTAAGTAAGAATCTATTGTTTGTTAGTGATTTAGAGAGATTTTAACCCTCTAAGGTTGGGCGACCAGTTCTAAGGTGTCTTGTAAGAGAAAGGAAGAGATTCAAAGGAACTTCAAGAGTTTGGCGGAAAGGAATTTGAGATAAGTCTTTATCTTTGTACCACATTTGGTTTTAATTTAGAATTCTTGTGTTTCTACATGATTTCTACTTTTAAAATTAATTGTTGTTGTGTTTTCTCCATGAATTCTAAGTAGTTTTCTTTATCTTTTTCCTTAAAATGAAAGTAATTAAGTGTTGGATGGAAGTTGTGAAAGTATTGATCTTTAATGCTGGAATAAGTTGTGATGATTGAATCATTGTACTTCATTTACTTCTTGATTTGTTCAATTAAGATGTCAACATTTGTTGTGAGAACATGTAAGATCCATAATGGTACTATCTCACTCAACTAATGATAAAAATCACATGAGATTGTATGGATGAGAATATAATTAATATAATTTAGTGCAAATAAAGAGAAAAATACACTTTAATGAGTGTAGACTTAAAGGATTTTAGGATGACAGACTAAAGTCCGCCAAATTTTGGTTTAGTGTTTTAGGTTTTTGATACGAAAAGTTATCCCCAGGTGGAGGGAAATGAGGGAACTCTAGAGTGAGAGCTAATATCTTTTCTACCTTACTTGTCTTCAAAACTATTCAAACTTTAAACTAGCCAATGTTCTTTATAGCATCTCTAGTAAGGGTAAAGAATAATATTGCTTTTATTTGACACAACATATTTTGAATACTTCCACAATAGAACTCCTATACTTATTACTTATTTATGATAATGAAAAAGATACTTTTATTTATACTTATTTTATCTTACAAAAACTTCATTAAAGATAGTTAAATGTTTACTTTATTTCAAAATATCAAAAATTACAAAAAAAATCTTACTTTCAATCCTACGATAATATCTATAGTTTAAGTAAATACCTTTTTCTAAATAGATTTTGTGTTATAATTTCTTATTAAAAGTTTACGAGTTTCCCTGTAGGTTCAATATTTCAGGGCTTAATCAGAAAGAGCTATATAACTTGATAATGATACATATACTTGCGTAGAATCCCAAAGTTTAAATATACCAGTTGAACTCTTATTTGCATCGGAGTTAAGTTTTTGGCATCGTTGTAAAGAAAGAAATATTATTAAAGAAAAAATAGAAAATTATATCAAATATATAAATCATAATATTTACGTATTATAAATACGATATAGGGATCAAGGCCCCCCTATTCATTGGAGGGGGGAAGGAGGACAAGAGAAGAAAAAGTGAAAAATCCCGGCGAGTAACCATCAATCTTCTTAGTTGCTAGTTGACATGTGTCAAATTTTTACACTTTTTATGCATTAATTTGAGCATTTTTATATTTTAAAACATGATTTTACACTTTTGGAAGGTTAGAATTATGTTTTATATGTTACAGGAGGACTAACACATAAATTAGAGCAAAAAGAAAACATATGGTAAATTTTGACCGGCATAGCCACGCCTAGATCCGGCATGGCCATGCCACTTGAGAAGCGTGGTCACACTGGTTTTGGGCGTGGTCATGCCTAATGTGTTGAAGAAGGCTACACTTTGAAGGGATCAACGTAGCCATGCCAAATCTCTATGTGACCACGCCGCCCAACCTCAGAGGGCAACATAATTATGCCGCAGATCGGGCGTGGTCACATTCGTGTATGGTCTATATTTTGAAGATACTTTAGTGTAGGATTCTAATTAAATTTGGAAGGATTTGGAACTCAAACTATAAAAAGAATTTAATTGAAGACTTTTAGGGAGCTTTGGAGGGGTGGCTCCAGAAAGATTCTAGGTTCAGAGAGGTTTTCTTCTCCTCTCAGATTTCTTTATTTTGTTTTGCTGAGAGATGTTTTTGAGAGAAGTTGAGTGATGTTCTTGTAAGAGAGGAGATCAAAGAGCTGTAAGTTTTTTTTTTGATAAAAATATTTCATGGAAGTTTTATTTCAATGAAATTTTCATTATTTTTCTCTCGAGGCATGAATAACTAAATAACTTTTCTTGCTTTTGTAATTTTTGGATGGACTTCTTGGTTTGGATTTTGGTTCTTGATTTCTCATATACGTTTTTCTCGTCTTTAATTTTATAAAAGTTGTTAGTTAACCTTTTGGTCTTCATTTACTCCTATCCTAACTATTTAGGACGTTAAAATCTATTGTGATATATGACTTCGACAAAGGCGTAGTGGAACAATTAGGTCAACCACAAGATCCGAGTAAAAGAGGAATATTTAAATCTGGATCTTGGAACCATTAGCAAGGATTTGAAATAATTGAGAATGCCAGAAAGATAGGCGAAGGCTAATTTTGTGGAATTTCTAATCTTCCTGCCACCTTGACATAGGCTTAAGAAGAATACAATATCCCTAGTTGACAATAATCCCGTAAGAGAAATTTGCAAAAAAAAATCAAGTCAGGTGTCACACCCGAATCACAGAGGCACAATCCTCATTAATTTTGGAAAGACACTGAAGAACTTTGAATCGATCTTTCTTTTATTTTGTTTTTTGCAGGCTCTGATAGAATTAGAATTTTCCTTATATATTTTTCTGATCTCGTTGAACTAAGTCGAAGTAGTTAGTAAACTTTAACTTTTATTGTTTCGAATCAATTTCTTTACAAGCTTCCTCATGGGAACTATATGTGGTACTCTTTTAAAACTGCTTACTACTTAGACATGTTTACTTGCTTGAAGTGATTGTCCCCTTCGTAGCATTTTTGTGATGATAAATCTTTTAGTGTCGTTGCCAGGGAAGCTACGCAAAGAAAAAGTTTTGAAATATAGGAGAACTGTAGTTGAGAAACTAGAAATATAGGTTCAGTATTGTTTGTGTCTGAGGATTTTCTTTTATGTTCTTTTCATATTTCTTGTTGCACCTATATTGTGTTGTATCCTTTTTTTACAGATGCTAAAAAAAACTAGTGGATCATTATTCAAGACTAAGTAACTAATGATCCTTAACTGGTCAAGCCCTATTTGATGGGACTCAAGCTAAGCTCACTTAATTAATGAGAAAGATTAGTTCAACTAGATGCAACTCTATTTGCCGTGATGGAGAGTTTGACTACTGCCAAATAGTGGGGTTATTCTATATGCCATTAACATCACCATATTTCTTGAAAGCAATGAGGAGCTCACGTTGATCTATGATGACTTATTGAAAAAATTAGAGGCTTTTGAGCTAGTGAAGATTAACTTGTAGGCAGAGCTTATAGAAGATTAAAGCGATAACAATACTAAAGTCATATAATCACATAGATCAGCCATCACCACCTTCAACATCATCATCTTCCTCATGATTATCCTCTGTGGGTTGGGCTGACTTCTCATGGCGTTGAAAGGGTAACAATGTAGAAAACAAGGGTGATCCAGAACCGACATTGAAGTCGTAGCTCTATAACATGTTTGTTAATGTCATGTTAAACTATGACTGATACTTTTACCAGCGTTGGTGTTGATCAATGTAGTATCCATTCATTGACCCATATTTTATTGGCACCACTACATAAACACAATATCCTCACTCATGGAGTCCAATTGCACATGAATAGTAGCTATAGAAGCTGAAGGATGTGGTCAGGCAAGTGTAGATCCAGTTGAACTCTCTCTTTTCTCAAATGGGTTCTTCTTGTAAGTGCTAATGATTTTCTTAGTTATAACCTTCCTAGGAATCATGTGCTCCTCCTAGATCTCATAATTCACTTCAACCTTCACAAATAAGGGAAAAAGCATTTGAAGGGTTCTCTAAGCCAATCGTAATCCCTTCACTAATGATATTATGAAGTGGAAGAGTAATTTAATAACGAACATCAATGGATTTCTCTTTATTATTATAATAAAAAATAGCTCTACCATAGGTCACATCACTGACATTGGTGGATGGGAGAAGTTTGGCATATATGAAATAATGCTATGCTTTGGGCTCGACATTCAAAATAGATGAAGTAAATTTAATAATCCAGACATCATGAAATTACTAGTATCCATGGCTATCGATTAGATAGGAAATGATGTTAATCAACTAATAATCAATGAAAATATTAATAAGTAATCTTTTGGGATGTTTGGAAGATAAAAAGTGAATTCAATTTCATAGAACTAAAATCAACTCAATTGTTTCTCTCAAACACCTTCTCATCTTGTTGTTTCTTAACATTTGCATAAAATTCCCTAACAACAGGAATCAAAACTATCCAAATCTCATACAAAAAATTATTTCACTTCCTACTCATGATTAAACACTCTACCCTCAAGGTTAAAAATTCTTCTATCAAAAATAAGTTTCTTTGACATCTTAAAATCATTATATCGAGTAGCGACTTCAACACTAACAAATTTCTTGGAGTTTCCCTCCCTTGGTATTAAGGTTCATTAAATGCTAAATAAATGAGGGAAAAAGATATCTAGGCTTAGAAATGTGCTAAATGGAAGGTAAAAATGAGTAAATGTCACCTCAATGCCCAATAAAACCCTATATTTTATCATATCTCCCTTCTTTCTCCGCCCCCTTTCTTCTTCTTATTTTTCTTCTCCATGTGATTTCTTTTTCAAAATATTTTGGCATGCTAGGGTAAAAGATAAGACAATTAGATACAATGCAAAGTGTAGAGAATATATAAGAACGATGGATGGACATCGACTTTCAATGTGTAGAATCTTGGCACTAGTTTAGAATTGGAATTTAGGTTCATATGAGAGGATGGCACCAATGCACCATAACAAAAAAGGGTGTGCCAAGATGCCAAAACAGTAAAGTGAGAAGTAGGGTAGAAAGGTGGCATAGAATTTCCACATGAAAGCACCTAGGCATCAACTACAAGTTAAGCAAGCTCGATTCTAACCCAAGCACTACACAAGTTCTAAAGCAATTCGAAGGAAATCATGCGTACATAAAAATAAGTGCATCAGACACATAAATATGTAATAACAATAAATGATAAATAGAACCACATGATAACACTTTGGTTTTCTCTCTCTTGGGTTAGTCTCCTCAACCATATAGTGCCAAATCCTCTAATTGGGATGACCCAAAGTTTAGGTTTCTCTAGATCCAATTTTATCACTTTTTAGAAATATTTTCCTTCTTTGACCATTCACTTTAAAAATATAGATAGTTTTTTTTATCCTCAATGAACAACTCCAAAATAGTAGACTTTTACGAGTGCAAAAAATAAACCCAAAAGACTTAAGTTTTCCAAAAATTCATGTCAATCGTGAATCATATAACAAAACCTCCTACAAATTCTTAGAATCCTTCCTAATAAGCTTCTGATTATGCCACTCTTTCATCTGTCCCTTATAAGTCTTAGTATTTTCATAAGATTTCATATAAATTCTAACAATTTCTATTGTAATAACATTTTTGTCAAATCTTTTATATTATAATTAAATTCTTTAACTTTCTGTTGACCTCATTTTTGATGAGGTCTTTTCTTCTCTCTTTAGTACTTAGGATCTAGCCTAAGGCTTTTCCTTTGACTATCTTAGAGGACTAGAAGTGGAACCCACCCTTTAGAAGTTTAAACACCTCTTGACTCCCTGCAAACCCCACAAACTTGATTGAAGACCTAATCACTTAAAGGGTTGAAATCAAAAGTGAAGGTTTAAAGGATGAGTTCCCTATAGGACTCTTTGGCCTTAGGACCACCCTGGGTGGCTTGGTCTGGTGAGGGTTGACTTACACACTCACTACACTCATACTCTACACTCTCACACAAACAATCCAAATCCTAAAACCACACCCATACCCAACTTGACTCCTTGACTCATGTAGGTAATTCATATGGATGGACCTTAACCCCTAAGCCCCTGGTTAAGAGGGTTAGGAACAACATAGTGAATGCCTCAAATGAGTCCTCTCATGGCTCATATAGGCTTAATATGACTTCATGGGACCCATGCCTGCCGGCCGGCCTCTGGATCGCCGGAAAACACCATGGCCGAGACCTTGGGAGGAGCCAAATTTTGGAATTCCACCTTCGTTGAGCCGCCTCACTCCAAATAGCCATTGCGAGCTGTTCTTCTCTTCACCGAAGCGAGTCGATCCCGACCCTTAAACCCCCCTGGGAGGCCCTCCAGCCTCTCTTATTTAAACACCCCTCCTCTCGGTCAAGAGAGGTGCTGAACCAAACCTTACTGAAACCCTGCCAAAATCATCCCAGACCACTCTCTACACATAGAGAACTTGATCCCCATCGAAATCCCCCTGCCATTTCCTCTCTGTGAGCTCGATTTCGGAGTTGAAATCCAAGCCCAAAACCGGGACACTTCACCACGGTGAGTCGATCTTCAAATTTATTGACTCTACACCTTCACCGGACCAGAGGAGAAGTTTCCCGAGCAAAAGTCCCCTCACCGGAGCCAGCCATTGCTTCCGGCCTCCAAGCTTTGTGATCGGGCTTGGTCGAAATCATACCTAGACAATTCACTGAGCCAAGGGACTTCATCTGGAGCTTGCTTGGACCCAATCGAAGGTGACACAACCCTCAGATTGAAGCCACACTTCTCTGAGCTAAGGTATGAGCTAACTCTTTATCCCGAGCTTCTGGAGATTCTCCATTTCAAATGCCTTAATTTTAATGCATGGTCACCGTATAGATGTATTCGTCTCTTCAAGACGAATTCATAGAGCACAAGAACATGAAAATCCGTTAAGTATTGAGTGAGATATTAAGGATTTAGTGTTGACGGTTCTCGGGCTAGGAGGCTTGGGGACGATGAACGGATGCCGTTCATTTAATACACGCGCGGACGGACGGCCAGGATCGCGCCGGATGAGGAGACAGAACGATACAGCGGGCCCCTGGAGCGCTGAGTCGGATGACGGCGCCGAATCAGAGTGCGCCGCGTGGCCTTTCGGAGACGCCGAGGTTGAGTCAGCGTCGCGTGGATAAGTAGGAAAATAAGCTATTTTTCTATTTATTTAATTACTAGAACTTCAAAAATTCATAACTTTGTATAGAAAAATCCTAAAAATAAAATAAAAATACCCTCTTGCTCAGTAAACAGAGGAGAATAATGTGGAAAAGAAATCAAATAATTTCATTAAGTATTTTATTTTTAATGATTTATTTACTCTCTGGACTATTTTAATTCTCCATGCATGTAAACAATTCACCATAACAAGAGACCATAGGGCTTTTGAAGCCTCTGAACTTGGGGACATTCCCTAAATTTTCCAAGGTCAGAGGCCATCTCTATGAGAAGTTATTGATTTTTCAAGTTCATGCTACTGTTTTGAGTATTTTAATTCCAATAATTAGCATGTTGAGAAATAAATTCTAGGAAAATTTGGTGATATTTTTTGTGATTAGAGGGACCTAGGAAAAATAAGTTTTGAGTTAATTCACTTTGAACAACCCTAATTGGCCTAAATACCTAAAATTGAACTTTAATTAATTAGGGTTAACCATTCATCAAATTAACTTAAAAACAATTCTCCACTGTCCATTTTTAAGATTAATTAAAGTAAACCTTAATCAATTAATTATTGAAATTTGGAAGATTAATAAAAATTGAAATTATTAAAATAGGGATATTATTAAGAAGACATTTATTCTTTAATTTAAGAGTCCCTAAATTAATCACTTCAATAATATTTAATTCTCAATTAAAATGATAATCCAAACTCAAGATTTAAAATAGTAAAAGACTTAATCATTAAATCAAATTAAAATTAAAACATTTAAACTAAATTCAATCAAAATTTCAATTAAATTAATACTTTAACAATTAAATTAAATCATCTTTAAAACATAAAAAATAAAAAATTAAATTAAAATTAAAATAAAATAAAATTAGAATTAAATTAAATTAAATTAAATTAAAACATATTAAAATAAATTAAATTTAAAATAAAATCAAATTAAAATAAAATTAAAATTAAAATAAAATTAAATTAGAATTAAATTAAATTGAATTAAATTAAATTAAATTAAATTAAATTAAATTAAATTAAATTGAATTAAATATAACATCACTTAAGACATAAAGATTCAAAATAAATCTAAAACAACTTGAACATCTATTCCAAACTTAAATCCATTAATTAAAATTAAATTAAATCACAAATCACTAAAACATCAATTTGCCCTCAAAAGCTCTTGTTGTCATAACTCCTAAACGGAGTATTAAGTGAAGTGTCATTTCATTCATAGGATATTCAAATATCCTAGTTCACTGATCAAAAGAACAAAACTTAATTAAACCTCGGATGATTAATTCACCTGATTAATTAAATCCATTTGGACTTAGCATAATTCCAGCAATATTGAAAAGATGTTTAAGAAAACCAGAAATGACTAGCTATAGGACTAGGATCTTGGTAGAAAACCAGAAACCTTGCCCTTAGCTTTACCTAGGTAATTTCTATAAATACTTAAATGCTCTAACATGTATTTCAAGTGCAGCTTGGGATGACGGGAAGACCCTCCAGGTACGCTTTTTATTTTAGTGCAATTTACCTTCTCGCAATTTAATTAATCGCATTGCACTTTCTTTTCTTGCATGATAAACAACAGTTGCATGAAAACCAAAACCTTTAGTATAGTCCCTAAACTGAAACCAAAACTAAATTAAAAATCACTGCAAGATAAAATTCACCGCCACAACATTTCAAAATATAAAACAACTCGAAATTTAATCACAAACGAACACAAAACTACAATTGCAACTAAATTAAAACGTCTCGTTGAATGATCGGTAATACCTCGGATGATGTAACCCGCGTGTTGCTAACGGGATTTCCCGACGTCTAAATGAAAGTGTGGAACTCATTCGGTTGAGTTTAGCAAATTCATACTGGACTAAGTGAATTCGATGAAAATAACGATGCTGAGATGACGAACCGTGGGATCTTAATCGGTTCGTTTAATCTACTTTAAGATTTGTTTTAATTAAAATATTAAAAACACTTGGATTTTAAGATTTTCTCTAAACCAAAACACTTCTCTCATCTCCTGATTTATGACTTCTAAAACTAAACCTCTGCAACAACAAGGAGCTCGGAGCATGGTGGGCGGCACGGCCATCGTCATCGATGAAACCCGAGTGCTACTTCAACTAAACCATTCCTAGAATTTAAACAACAAAGCCATAGGATTTTGAGGTAGTTTGCCTAGTGCAACATAAATCCTCAACTCTTCGTTAGGCATTTACATGATCATGTCATGTGAATTAAGCCCTAACCGGTTTTAGGACTCCGAGGTAGTCGTTCGGTACGACATAAACCCTCACATTTTCTAGGCTGATTGTATGATTATGTCATACGAATATAAGTCCTAATTAATTAAAATTGGCAGGATTGAAACATTAAATAAACTCCCAAATTGAAGCCAAACAATAGGATAGTTTGGGAAGTTGCCAAGATTCTTCTTGGATCTTCAGCTTCTCCTACTTTTCTTCCTTTGAACTCCTGAAATTAACTGTTCCAAATTTGATCTATTCTCGATTGAAATTTCCAAAACTCAAATCCTTTGAAAACCTTAAACTTTGAAATTCTTGAGAGCAAAACCACTGATCATTATCGAGAGTTTTCTTAAATGATTCCCGTCATTTAAGATGTAATTAACCATAGGGGCTTGCCCTTATAGGGAACTTTAAGAACCCGGGTAATATAAACCACGCTTAATTCATTTATATTAAGCGGAGGAACTTGTCGGCTTATAAAATTAGTTCGCGGACCAAACGGATGTCACAAATCTTCTAGTTTATTTAATCAAGCCCCATCATCGAAGCAGTGTGTCTATTCTTCGGGATAGATACACGGTTTGTGATGCGGTGCTCGTTTATATAAACTATTTAGGATGTGAGATCGGTTTGATTTCATATCTTAAAATTTTCAAACTTAAAATTATTTTCAAAATCAAATGCTACTTTCCAAATTATATATATATTTAAATTAAATTTAAAATTTAAAATTCGCCGACAATTTCTGTAGGCGACCCCCTTTTTCAAAACACATAACCTAAAAATATGCCGACACTTTCCCTAGGTTTTATGTTATAATTCAATTGTTAAGTGATAATTTTTTTGAAAAATTACCTATTTAGTACATTCCTATGGGTGCCTTACAGGTTCTCCTATGGGCCCATAAAGTATCATCAAGCCTAAGTTGGCCGATCTCTCCTAATAAGATTAAAATTTGTTCCAAACTGCTTTTAGTCAATCTATTAGATGTCTTTATTAATACGTTAGTTTGGGGGTGATTTGCAGTAAAATTTTTATATCTTATTCCATAATTTTCACTAATAGGTCAATTTTGTATTGCAAAAGTGGCTCCCTCCATTTGTAATTATCACTCAATTTTCTATATCTCTTAAATATAAAATTCTATAAGAAATTTTAAACACCCAAGGATTCACACTTAAATTAATTTAGAGATACAGTCTTCTATAATATAAATATTATCTAAAAAGGACACAAATGTTCAGGTTAAGTTATTTCATTTAATATTAAATATCTAAAATTCTAGAATATATTTTAAGGAAATATCACTTCCACTTAAAATATTAAATTTATCTCATCTCTTAATATGTTCATCTACATCCTTAAATAGGGTAGGCAAGTAAAGATTAATTGTAAGATTTTAGAAGTAGTTCTAAATTCTCTCAATTACCCTCCAAATTCAGAATCATATCAAGATTTAATGATTTCTCCTACCTTCTATATAAAGACACATCTTCTAATTATCCATTCCTTAAATTTCTTAAAGAAATAGAGTTCATCTCAAAAGTAGTCATATATGAATAACTTCCTCTGATGGTATGATACATCAAATGGAATAATACCACGGACATTGAAATTCACAATATCTGCATATTAAGGAACGTTTTGATAAGTGGTCAAACTAAATATCTCGTGAAGAAACTTTCATTAATATTATAAAATATTAATGATCTGGCACCTAATTTTTGATAAGTGGTCAAATGATTCTTTAATGTTTTCCTACTCAAGTAGAGACAAATGATCTGGCACCTAATTTTTCAGTAGCTTTTTTACCTATTATCTCTATACCAAATTATTATAAAATATATATCCATCAGATCTAATGGGACTTGGCATCCCTCTTCATTACAAGGTATTTGATAGTAGAATGGTTAGTACAAAATTTAATTTTAATACCTATCATGTAGGTTCTGAATTTTTCAAATGCATATAATATAGCTAGTAATCTTTTTCAATGGTGGTGTTGTTTATTAGAGCTTGACTAGGAGTCCTTTTGGTATACTATATAATATAAAACACTTTGTCTCTCATTTTGCCTAACACCGTCTCTACAACATAGTCACTAGCATCACACAAAACCTCAAATATATATTATAAATATGGTGTAAAAATCAAAGGTATAGTGATTAATTTTTCTTCAAAAGTTTGAAAGTTGTTATTCATTCATCATAAAAAATAAAAGGTACATCCTTCTCTAGTAAATGACACAAAAGTTGGGAATATTTATGATAGAATCCTAAATGCCTTAAAAAGCTCCTACTTCCTTTAATAGAAGTAAGTGGAGGTAATTCTTCTACAACATAAATTTTTGTTTGGCCTACCAAAATCACGTTCTCAAACACTCTATGCTTAAAATTGTCCCTTCACCCATCATAAATTGACATTTCTTCTAATTTAATTTTGAATTTTTATATTCAAGCCTTTGTCAAATTTTAGTAAGATATTTAAGGAATGAATCAAAATATATGCCAAATACAGAAAAATTATCCATAAAGCCTTCAATACTCTTTTCTATTAGGTCAGAAAAGATAGAAATCACGCACCTATATATGGTAGTAGACACATTACATAGTCCAAATGATATCATCCTAAAGGTAAATGTTTTGTTATTACTATTTAAAATGGTATTTTCTTGATCTTATAGAGCTATAAAAATTTAGTGGTATCTTGATAACGATATAGAAGGAAGAAATATGAGTGTACTATCAATTTCCAACATCTTGTCAAGAAACGACTATGGAAAATGGTCATTCCTACTTATTTTATTTAACTTTCTATAATCTAAATAGGTTCATCTAGTGACAGTCCTATTGGGTTTACGGTGTTGACCTCACTTTTGTGAGGATCATTTCTAAGCCATGTTGAGACAAGAAGTCTACCAATATTGACTCCCTAAATCTCACTAATGGTCACTAAACCCTAAATGTCTAGGGTAAGATCCTATGAAGTCTTTTAAACTCAAATCTTAATGACATATTAAAATAACCAAATCAGTAATAACAAACCCTGATCTGATCAACTATTGATCAAATTGGTCAATCTTTAACCCAAATGTTCAACTTTGGTCAAGCTGGTTAATCCTTAACCCAATGACCACCACATTGACCAAATTGGTCGACCTTTGACCCAAATGGTCAAACTAGGTCAAAATCGACCTAAATGGTCAAACTAGGTCAAACTGGTGAATCCTTGACCCAATGACCACCACATTGACCAAACTGGTCGATCTTTGACCCAAATGGTCAAACTAGGTCAAACTGGTCAATCCTTGACCCAATGACCACTACATTTACCAAACTGGTCGACCTTTGACCCAAATGGTCAAACTAGGTCAAACTGGTCAATCCATGACCCAATGACCACCTCATTGACCAAACTGGTCAACCTTTGACCTAAAAAGTCAAACTATGTCAAAATGGTCAATTCTTGACCCAATGACCATCACATTAACCAAACTGGTCAACCTTCAAAATGCTTAATTCATGACCCCTTGACCATCACATTAACCTCATTGGTCAATCATTGGCCTAAATGGTCAACCATTGACCTAAATAGTCAAATTTGGTCAAAATGGTCAAACCATGACCTCATGACCACTACATTAACTACCTTGACCAACCCTTGACATAATCAACTCAACATTGGTTAGGGTGACCAATGTAGAACCTAAAGGTCACCACATTGATTATTGGGTCAATATAAACCCTAAAATTGGTCAACATGACTAAATCAACCTAAATTTCAAAACCCTAGGACCTTATGACCAATCACACCACGACAAGATTGGAAAAGTCAAATTGGCTATCCTTGGGCTAGAATGGGTCAACTTGGGTCAACCATGGTCAACCCTAGTCAACATTAATCAAATTTGGTCAAAATACCCAATTTTGACCAAAATTGATAAAATCGATTAAATAATTAATTTCACATATTATTTTAATCAATTTATTGGTTAATATTATAATTTCTAATTTTTTAATTAATTACATAATTAATTAAAAGTGGAATTATGATTGAATAACCATGAAATGTATATGGACATGTGACATCACATCTGACACAATAAATGATTTTCAATTTTAAACCCTAATAATGACATCATAAATGACATCATATGGGTTACACATGACCCATGAGACACGTTACCCATGAGTTAATACATTGGATAACTCATGACACACCATCATAACCATGGTTAAACATCATCATGAAGACATCATGGTGAGTAAATTGAAGTGGCAAAACCTCCTCATCCTAAACTATGAATCACCCTTTGCCATAAGATGAGGTGGCCGACCAATCCAAGAGCTACCTCACACACCTCCTAAGCCTTCCAATGGAGGGAGAGTATGGCTTAAACCAACCTTCCACCATGGCTAAACATAATCATGATCAATCCATGCAAGAGATGAGTAAGTGGCTTATGTGTCATGATATCCTTAAATACATTAAATAGAATGGTGAGACTACATGGGGGAGGTGAAATCAAACCAAATGAAAGCCTCTTATCCATCTCATGGAGGAACCATTGGAGGGAAGCCAAGACTTAAACTCATCCTTCACCATGGATGAACCTCAGATGGATTAATCTGGGGAGATCAAGCATGCTTATCCCTCAGCTGAAATTCAATCCACAAATCATCATTGAATGAGTTGCTACCTTCTCCAAGTGAAACCAAGTAAACCCAAGCTCATCTTAGCCCTATCCATAGGCTATAAATAGAGCTAACCCGAGAAGATCCAAGGAAGGAGAAGACCCATCTACATTGCCTAAATCCTGAAACCTTGAACATCAAAGTTCTCCCTTAGGACCTAGGCAGTCGATCCCTCATGGAACTAAGCCTTGAAATCCACTGTTTCCCCTCAATTTAACCACCCCTAAACACCCCAAAATAAGACATCTTTTGGGTCCTACATAAACCAATCCCAATCTCCAAATTAAATGCTCCTACACCTTCCCTGAGGTGTACGAAGAAGATCCCAATCGAAATTGGGACTTCCCGTGAGCTCTAACCCAGTTCTCCATCAAGTCGTGAAGCCATTTTGGTGAGTTCATATCTCCACTCAATTTCATCCCAAATTGAGCACACTAGGAGCTTCACAAGGACAAAACGATCACTCCAAATAAACCTGAATGAAGTTTCCCTTTGTCAAGCTAAGGTATGGCCATATTCATTGAGTTAGGGCTCAGTTTGAGACTTTGTGAAGAGGATGGCCGATTAATACCCACATATCCGTATGGATGTGTTCGTTATGACACGATGAAGCTTCTGGAATGATTTCCATGAAGTTTCATTATGATCTAAGCGAGATCTTACACCCTAAACATGAAAAGGTTCGTGGGATGAACCAGGGTGAAGGAGATAAATGGATGACGTCCATTTTCGTGTTTTGGAAATTGACGGCTCTGATTAAATCCTAGCTGCTCCTGTGTTTTGATCCCCACACGGGATCAAGTGCGTTTCGACGCTTCTGGGGACACGCGTTGCCCTCAGGATTTTTTTGGCTAATATGGATTTAATTAAATCCAGATTAACCTTAAAGTCTTAAAAAATTCATATCTTTGTATAGAAAAATCATTAAAATAAAATGAAAATACCCATGAACTCAGGACAATGAGGAGAATAATGTGGAAATGAAATTATTAATTAAGGACTTATATTTAATTTTTAATTAATAAATTACTCTTTGGAGTAATTTAATTATTAAAAATTATTTATAAATCAGAAAAATATGAAAAATTTAGGGATTGGTCTTTAAGCCCTGCTGCGACATTTTTAATTTGCCAAAATTTATGAACTCAGATTTAGATATATATTAATTTAGTTTGATAATGAGTCACACAATTAAACAAAAGTATACGTATCGCTCAAGTAATACAGGGCTCTAATGGAGTCTTGGATATCGATCCCATAGGGAGGCTTTAATTTTATGACGTAGCACAGAAACCATTTATCAAATCATAACATAATTACAAGTAAGTTCAATTCTTATATTAAAGACAAAAAATTGTAGTTACTATTTCTACTAAAGCACGTTCTAAACTCTAGTAAGTTAAACTAACACAAGACTAAATTTATAACAAAGTACAGTTGTAAGAAAGAAAACTCCTCCTTTCCAATTAAAATATATTGATTATAGTGACGTAGATCAGTGATGTAAATGTATTGTGCCAAATAGGAGCATTCATGTTCTTTACCCATTTTTCAGCGTATAAAGAACATTGGCTAATCTTAAGTTTAGTCCCCAAATCAGTGGTTAGGCTGGGAGGATACTGTCTCTCACTCTAGAGCTCCCACTTCCCTTTGCCTGAAGGCTAACTCTTGCTTTAGTTTCCAAACAGTAGGACCAACTTGAGGTTTACATCCTGTCACTCTGAAATCTCCAATTCTACGTCCATCAAAGTTTATTTCCCTATTTATTTGCTCTCAATCCCCATGAACTACGTCTCTCATTCATGGACATTGAATGTGACCTTCACTTTTGTTGTGGAACTCATAATCCTTTCGGAACATATGATTCCCAAAATGTTTTAACAATTCAATTGGTCAGATCAAAAAGTAAATGAAGTTCGAAGTGAAAATTTCATCACAAATTCTCCATAATAAATAGACACATCATTTCCATATCACAACATCAACACATCACATGAAAAGGAGAAAGATAAAGAAATCTACTCAAGACTCATGAGGAAAAGATGAAAAAACATAGATTTTATATATAAAAACAAAGTCATACAAACAGAGTAAAGAAAAGACACTTATCTCAAACTCTTCCCCAAGTGAATCTCAAGGAATTCCTTTGACTCCTCTTCTTTCTTCACAACAACACACAATTCTCTCTTCAGATAAGTAAGGAAGAAGAAATCTCTCACTTTCCCTCTCCTCTTACACTCCTTAGAAGAGAAAACACAAAACCTAGTTTTCCTAAACAAAATAGAAAGAAAATCTCTCTAAACTCTCCCCTACACTCTAAAATCTCTCTCCCCTTTTAAAACTTGGCTCCAAAGAAGTTTAAATTCGGTCAAAACTGAATCCCCAAGATTTTCCTCAAGCAAACCTCCAAAATCCGGCCAAATATATTGAATCTATTTTGAAATCGGGATAGGACGCGGTCCGACGCTGGATAGAGTGTCGTTCGGCTCATTATTCTGCCAATTCGATCCAACTCTCTGTAAAATAGCGCGATCCGGCGCTGGTGACAACAAAATGCACTTTTGTTCATTTTTGCTCCAACTTTACTCATTTTCTCTTCCTTTTGCTCCAAAGGCCTAAAATCATTGTACTTGCATGAAATCATGAAAAATACCTTTCTTTAAAGTGCAATATCATCAAAAACATGTATGAAATGAATTGTAAAATTCTATCAAATTTTCAGTGGATCAAGCCCTTAGGAACATCCTCTGATTTTTCTAAGGCGAGGAAAATTCTCTAGGATAGGGTTTCCTAATTTTCATGATGCTTTGTAATTATTTTTAATAATAATTATAAAAAAATAAAAATATGGGAAATTAAATTGGAAATTGGTTAAGTAATTTAGGGAGATGACACAAACCCTAAAATGACAAAACTTAGCCTTTGGAAAATTTAAAATAACATTTTGAACTCTTAGGGTTAATAATTATGAATTATTTAATTTATATTTAATTAACCCTTAAAACCATACATTACTTAGCTCATTTCACAAATGAGTTAAGTCAAAATTTGAACCTAACACTAATAGGTTCAATCAAGCCCAAATTAGGTCTAATCATCATTAGACTTAATTAATTAGTTTAAGCCTTAACCAAATTAGGATTAAATGAAAATTAAACCCTAATTAATTTGGACTTAAACAATTCAAACCTTAATTAGATCTAACCCATTAGTACTAATTAATCCATTAAGCCTTAATTACATTAGACTTAATATCTTTGTCTAACCCTAATAAGACTTAATTAACCTTCAAGCCTTACTTACATTAGGCGTAAACAACCTTAAACCCTAATTAAGTCTAACCCTAACTAGAGTTAATTAACCTTTAAGCCTTACTTTTATTAGGCTTAAATAACCATAAAACCTAATTAAGTCTAACCCTAATTAGACCTAATTAATCTTTAAGCCTTACTTACATTAGGTTTAAACAACCTTAAATCCTAATTAAGTCTAACCCTAATTAGAATTAAATAACCTTTAAGCTTTACTTACACTAGGCTTTTACAACCTTAAATACTAATTAAGTCTAACCCTAATTAGACTTAATTAACTTTTAAGCCTTACTTACATTAGGCTTAAACAATCTTAAATTCTAATTAGGACTAGTTCTGATTAGAGTTATTTAATTCTTAAATCCTACTTATATTAGACTTCAGTAACTCTAAACCCTAATTAAATCTATCTCAAATCAAAACCATAACTTAGGATCTAACTCAAAATTTAACTTAGGTTCAATCTATATTGGACCTAATTCAAATAAAACTTAAGTTCAACCCATATTGAACTTAAGTTAAAACTTCTAACTTAGGTTCAACCTAGCTTGAACCCAAGTTAACCTAAACTTAAGTTAACCCCATATTTAACTTAAGTCAAAACTTCTAACTTACGTTTAACCTAACTTGAACCTAAGTTAACCAAACCTTAGGTTTAACCCATATTGAACCTAAATCAACTTCTAACTTAGGTTCATCCTAACTTGAGCCTAAGTTAACTAAACCTTAGGTTTAACCCATATTGAACCTAAATAAACTTCTAACTTAGGCTCAACCTAACTTGAGTCTAAGTTAACTAAACCTTAGGTTCAACTCATATTGAACCTAAATAAACTTCTAACTTAGGTTCAACCTAACTTGAGCCCCATGTTAACCAAATCTTAGGTTTAACCCATATTGAACCTAAATCAACTTCGAACTTACGTTCAACCTAACTTGAAGCCAAGTTTACCAAACCTTAGGTTCAACCCATATTGAACCTAAATCAAAACTTCTAACTTAGGTTCAACCTCACTTGAACCCAAGTTAACCAAACCTTAGTTTCAACCCATATTGAACCTAAATTAACTTCTAAATTAGGTTCAACTTAACTTGAGCCCAAGTTAACTAAACATTAGGTTCAACCCATATTGAACCTAAATCAACTTCTAACTTAGGTTCAACCTAACCTGAGACCAAGTTAACCAAATCTTAGGTTCAACCCATATTGATCTTAAATAAACTTCTATCTTAGGTTCAACCCATATTGAAATTAAATCAACTTATAACTTAGGTTCAACCTAACTTGAACCCAAGTTAACCAGAACTTATATTCAACCCTTATTGAACCTAAATCAACTTCTAACATAGGTTCAACCCATATTTAACCTAAATTAACTTCTAACTTAGGTTCAACCTAACTTGAGCCCAAGTTAACCAAATCTTAGTTTCAGCCCATATTCAACCTAAGTCAAAAATTCTAACTTAGGTTCAACCTAACATAAACCCATTAACTAGACCTTAGGTTCAACCCATATTGAACCTAAATCAACTTCTAACTTAGGTTCAATCTAACTTGAGCCTAAGTTAACTAAACCTTAGGTTCAACCCATATTGAACCTAAATCAAAACTTCTAACTTAGGTTCAACATAACTTGAACACAAGTTAACTAAACCTTAGGTTTAACCTATATTGAACCTAAATCAACTTCTAACTTAGGTTCAACCTAACTTGAGCTCAAGTTAACCGAACCTAAGGTTCAACCTATATTGAACCTAAATCAACTTATAAATTAAGTTCAACCTAACTTGAACCCAAATTGAACTTAAGTTAAAACTTAGGTTCAACCCAACTTGAATCTAAGTCAATGTTCTCCTAACTTCTAACTTAGGTTCAACCTAACTTGAAGCTAGGTTAAACTTAACCTATACTTGAGTTCAAACCAATTTGGATCCAAGTTTACCTCAAACTAGACTTAAGTTCAATCTATTTTAAACCTAACTCAAACTTAGCTCTGGTTCAACCTACATTGAACTTGATTCAAACTTAAATTAGATTCAACCTACAATTGAATCTAATTCAAATCTTACTTAGGACCAACATGCCTAAGTTAAATTCTTTAGATTCAACCTGTATTGAATCTAAACTTAACTCAAATATCTTCAAATTCAAATGACACTGAATCTAAGATTTGATATAAGTAAATTTAGATTCAAACGACACTGAATCTAAAACTTTACTCAATTCAAATGACATCAAATCTAAAAGTCTAAATTATTTAAGTCTAATTTACATTAGACTTAAAACCCTTGAATTTAAATGACATCGAATCTAAAATTCTTAAACTTAACTTTTATTAAAATCAACCAAAGAAATAGAGTTGGCAATATTTCTTTTGTAATAATTCTCTAATATTATTTTTCTTGCAGGTTGAAGACAAGTCCCGCTTTAGATTTACTCTGTATGTTATTAAGATGTGTTAACTCTGTTTTGCAGGGCGACATTCTAAAGATGGGACAAACAACAAAACAAAACAAAATCAAAATGACATCAAAACAACGACATTGACAAAATAGAATAAAACAAAATAATAATGACACGACATTAAAAATAAAACTAAAATGACATAATCAAGACAAACAATAAAACAAAACCTAAACTTTTAGGATAGCTGTGAAACCTAAACCTTTAGTCGTAAAACCTGAACTTTTAGGATAGCCACCAAGCAGATAAAAAATTTAAAAACAACAAAACAATGACATTGATAAAACAAAATTAAATTAAAATGACAAATAACAAAATAAAAATAGACATAACAAATGACATTGACAAAATCAAACTTTTAGGGAAATATAACATGTTACCCCAAGGATTGAACGTTGACGTTGTCGGCATATTTTTAAGTTGTGTGTTGTTTTAAAAAGGGGTCGCGTACAGAAGTTTTCGGTGAATTCTCGTATTTTAAATTTAATTTAAATATATATAATTTAAAAGATAGCATTTGATTTTGAAAATAATTTTAAGTTTGAAAATTTTAAGATATGAAATCAAACTGATCTCACATCCCAAGTAGTTTATATAAACGAGCGTCGCATCACAAGCTGTGTATCTATCCCGAAGAATAGGCACACTACTTGATGATGGGGTTCGATTAAATAAACTAGACGATTTGTGACATTCGTTTGGTCTGCGAACCAACTTTATAAGCCGACAAGTTTCCCTGCTTAATATAAAGAAATTAAGCAGGGTTTATATTACCTGGGTTCTAAAAGTTCCCTATAAGGGCAAGCCCCTATAGTTAATTACATCTTAAATGACGGGAATCATTTAAGAAAACTCTCGATAATGATCAGTGGTTTTGCTCTCAAGAATTTCCAAGTTTAAAGTTTTCAAAGGATTGAATTTTGGAAATTTCAAAAGGGATTAGCTCAAATTTGGAACAGTTTATTTTAGGAATCAAAGGAAGAAAAGTAAGAGAAGCTGAGGATCCAAGAAGAATCTTGGCAACTTCCCAAACTATCCTATTGTTTGGCTTCAATTTAAGAGTATGTTTAATGTTCATATCCTGCAAATTTTAATTAATTAGGACTTATATTTGTATGACATAATCATACAAATAGCCTCGAAGATGTGAGGGTTTATGTCGTACCGAACGACTACCTCGGAGTCCTAAGACCGGTTAGGGATTAATTTACATGACATGATCATGCAAATGCCTAACGAAGAGTTGAGGATTTATGTTGCACTAGGCAAACTACCTCATAGTCTTATGGCTTGGTTATTTAATTCTAAGAAAGGTTTAGCTGGTGTAGATCCGAGTTTTGCTGATGACGATGGTCGTGCTGCCCACCATGCTCCAAGCTCCTTGTTGTTGCAGAGGGTTTAGTTTTAGAAGGTGAAAATCAGGAGATGAGAGAAGTTTTTCGGTTTAGAAATCTTAAAGTCCAAATATTTTTAATATTTTAATTAAAACAAATCTTAAAGTTGTTTAAACAGAACCAATTAAGATCTCACGGTTCCGTCATCCCGGCACCGTTATTTTCATCGAATTCACTTAGTCCAGATGAATTTGCTAAACTCAACTGAATGAGTTCCACACTTTCATTTAGACCGTGGAAATCCCGTTAGCAACACATGGGTTACATCATCCGAGGTATTCCCGATCATTCAACGAGACATTTTAATTTAGTTGCAATTGTAGTTTTGTTGTTCTGTTTGTGATTAAATTTTGAGTTGTTTTATATTTTGGAATGTTGTGGTGGTGAATTTTATCTTGTGGTGACTATTAATTTAGTTTTGGTTTATGTTTTGTGGCTATCCTAAAGGTTTTAGTTTTCATGCAACAATCTTGTTTAACATGCAAGAAAAAGTAAAGTACAGTGCATGTAAGTGAATTGCAATAAAGTAAATTGCAATAAAATAAAAGCGTACCTGGAGGGTCTTCCCGTCATCCCAAGCTGCACTTAAAATACATATTAAGGCATTTAAATATTTATAACAAGTACCTAAGTAAAGCTAATGGAAAGGTTTTGATTGTCTACCAAAGTCCTAGTCCTATTGCTAGTCATCTCCTATGACGTCTAGGTTCTTGTATTTTGTTTAAGGATGATTTTCTTCATCAAAGAACAATTAAATTCAATTTTTCTTCTAAAACATCTCATCATATTGAGGAAGTGCTTAGGACGAGTCCTAAACATCTTTTCAATACTTCTGAGGTTATTTTGAGTTCAAATGAATTTTATTGTACTGGTGAATTAATCATCCAGAAGTTTAGTTAAGCTTTGTCTCTTGCTCAGTGAACTTGGGCATTTGAGTACCTGATGAATGAAGTGACATCCCACTTAATACTCTATTTAAGAGTTATAATAATTTAAGCTTTTAGGGGCAAGTTGGTTTGTTGAGAACTTTTAATCATTCTTAATTTGAAGTTTGAGTTAATGGTTTAAAGTGATTTAGTTTAATTATGAGGTTTTATTTAATAATTTTAAGTTTGGAATAGTGTTCAAATTATTTTTGGTTTAAATCTTTATACTTTAAGTGATCTTAATATTTTAAATTAATCTTTGATGTTTCAAATTCACTTAGATTATTCATATATCTTAATGATTTGGTTTAGGTTAATTATGATATTTTAGGTTAATCTTGATTAGTTTGATTTTTTATATTCTTAATTATGAATTGACTTAATATTTCAAATTTGTTTTACTTTTATTATTGAGTGATGTTAATTTAATATAATTTAAATTTCGTTTAATTTAATTTAATTTAATTTAATTTAATTTAATTTCAATATTTTAAATTTAATTTAACTTAATTGTTAAAATGTTAATTTAATTTAATTTTAATTTTAATTTAATTTTTACTTAATTAAATTTAATTAAATTTAAATTAAATTTAATTTAATTGTTAAACCACTTAATATTTTGAGCTTTCCTTTAATTTAAGGGTTATATATTTTTTTAAATTTTTAATTTACTTAGTTTGGATTATCATTTTAATCTTAATTAAGAGTTAAATATTATTGAAGTGATTTATTTAGGGATTTTTTTATTAAAGAATTAATATCCTCTCAAGTTATATCCCTATTTTTAATAATTCAAATTTCCATTAATCTTCCAAAATTTAAATTGTTTAAATAATTAAAGTTTCATTTTGGTTTATTAAAAGTGATTAATGGGTTCCTACCCTTTTAATTTTCCAAAGTTTCAATCATCCAAGAAAGATAAAATCAAATATTTTACCCTCCATTTTAATTAAACCTAAAATTTTAATAAAGGGGTTTAGATTCTTTAATTACCTTTATGCCCTTTCAGGCTTATTTGTTTCATAACTCACTAAATTGAGTTCAAATGAACTTGAAATTTTTATGTCTCCTCACTCACATGTCAATTAAGACATTAGAGGAGAAAATGTGATTTTTCTGAATTCAATTTATTTATATAATTATTTTTAGTGAAAAATAAGAGATTTCAAGGAAAATTTAACAACATGACCAAAGTAAGGTTTCTGTCCTTAAGAAAATTATGGGATGTTCCTAATGACCAGAGGACCACTTGGACCAATTTTAGTGATTTTTTAAATTATATTTTATTTATTATAATTATTTTGAGTTTTTGGAGCTTTAATTAATTATAAAATAAAATTAAAGTTTAAAAATGGATTATATATTTTTTTTAAATCTCTCTGACCTCAAGGAGTTCAGAGAAACAAATTTTATAATTTTATAATTTTTCTTTGATTTATTGGAATTAATTTAGAGGAAAGGTTGGAAAATACATTTTTTAATATTAAAAATTATTTTGAGCCTTTAAAATTCAATATCTTTACTTTGAGACTTGGGAAAAATATTTGGTTGGTTTCTAAGTGATTAGGAGTCAAAATGTGACATTTTTATGATTTTTATTATTTTTTAATTATTTAAATATCAAAAATATCATTAAAATTTGGAAAGTTTTTAAAAATTCCAATGTTAATTTTTATAGACTCCTCTGATATCAGAGAGCCCACAAAACTAATTTAGTGAATTTTTGAAATGTATTTTTGGAGTTAAGAATTTTTAAAGTTTAATTAATTCATTTAGTGGGCCTAATCATTTCCAATTTACTTCAAATTTTTATTCAAGGTTCTCTGTATGCTAAAGATCAATGGAGAATTGATTTCAAGTTATTTTGATGTGTGGTTAACCATAATTAATTAAATTTTTGCTTTTAGTAATTAGGCCAATTAGGGTTATTCTTAATGAATTAAGCCTAACCATAATTATCCTAGGGTCCTCTGATCCTAAGAAACTTCCCCAAATTTTTCTAGAATTTATTGAGCAATATGCTAATTATTGGAATTAAAATTCTAAAAACAGTGACATAAACTTAAAAAATACATAACTTTCCATAGAGATGGCCTCTGACCTTGAAAAATTCAGGGAATGTTCCCAAGATCAGAGGCTTCAAAAGCTCTATGGTCTCATGCCATGGTGAATTGTCTATGCAAATGGAGAATCAAAATACTGAATTGAGTAAATAATTAATTAATAATAAAATACTCATCAAAATAACTTCATTTCTTTTCCACATTATTCTCCTCTATTCACTAAGCAAGATGGTATTTTTAGTTTATTTTTATGATTTTTCTACACAAAGATATGGATTTTCTAAGTTCTGGGTATTTAAATAAATAGAAAAAATTCTATTTATCTACTTATCCGACTCAACGTCGCGTCAACCTACGGCGGATCGAAAGACCACGCGGCGCGATCCAATTCTATGCCGTCATCTGAGTCAACCGCCATGCGTCCCGCTGTCTCGCTCCTTCCTCTGATCGGACGCAATCTGAGCCGTTCAACCGATACACGTGCGATCGGACGGTGCCTGGTCATCGTCTACAACTAGTGTGCACCCGTGACCGTCCACACTAAAACCCTAAGAACTCTCTCATTTCTCAGCGGATTTTTGTGTTCTTATGCTCAATGGATTCGTCTTGAGGAGACGAACACATCCATACGGTTTACATGCCATGAAATTAACTGAAATGAAATGGAGAATTGCTGGAAGATAGGGAGGAAGGAATGATCCATACCTTTGCTCTGAGAAGTGTAGCTTCAATCAGAGAGTTTTGTCACCTTTGATTGCACCCAAGGAAGCTCCAGATGAAGTCTCTGGCTCTGGGGAATTGTCTAGGTATGAAAGTGTCCATAGCCGATCTCAAAGCTTGGAGGCTAGAGCAACTGGGTGGCCTGGAGAGGGGCCTTTCACTGGGGAACTCCTTCTCTTAGTCCTGTGCAGGTGTGGGTGAGTTTAATTTGGATTTGGTGGAGGTTTGGGAGATGTCCTGGTTTTGGGCTTGAATTTGAACTCAGAAATTGAGCTCAGCTGGGGGAAATTAGGGCTGGAATCCAATGGGGATCAAGTGCTCTATGTGTGGAGAGTGGTCTGGAACAATTTTGACAGAGTTTCAGTAGGATTTTGTTCAGTACCTTATTTGGCCGAGAGGTGGTGTGGGTTTAAATAGACATGGCTGGAGGGCCTCCCAGGGGGAGTTAAGGCTTGGGATCAGCTGCTCTGGTCAAGGAAAGAACAACCATGGTGTCTAATTGGGTTGGGACAGCTGAGAAAGGAAGAATTCAATTTTTGAACCAAATGGGTGCTCTCGGCCTGGTGTTTTCTGGCGACTGTGGTGGCTGCCCGGCTAGGTTCAGGTCACCCTCAAGGTCAGGGAGGTCAGGGCTGGGGTTTAGTGCAGTCAATTGGCCATGGACATGTGTAAAGGAGTTGAATTGAAATGGAATGGGTGGAAGGCTATTTTGGATCCAATGGGTCAACCCATGGTTTTGGACTAGGTTCACCACCCAAGGCCTGGTTTTGGGCTGAAAAGAATCACTTGGGTCAGCCAAGAGAAAATGGTGTGGTCTCCATCCATGGTGAGGTGGCTAAACTTGGTTTAGTGGGTAGCATGAATGGGGTTAAAAGTGCTTAAGGAATTTTTAAGAAAGGGGCCCCTCCTCTTGCCATTAATGGCTTGGTGAGCTGGAAAGTGGCTCCCATGGCTTGCATATGGCTTATGCATGGCTCCATGGCTCCACATGGCTTAGGGATGGCTTGGCTTGGTTTCATGAAAGTGGGTTTTAAGGATTTATGATATTTAGGGGTAATTTGGCACATGGCTTAGTTTAGAAAAATTTAATGATGAATTTGAAACTTAGGGAGTGATTTAAATCAAAGGGGATGATGAGGAGAAATTTCGTATGGGCTTTAGGATAGATTTTGAGCTTTTGGATTTATTTTAGATGGGCCTTTAGAAAGGTTTAAGGAGGTGGGCTTTTAGGTTTGAAAACAAATTGGTAAATAGAAGTTTTGTAAATGATTGGGCCAAACAAATGTTGAGTTTAGTTTAGGGATGTATCATGAGTGATCTAGAATAGGTTTGAAATAATTTGGAGTTGAATTGGGTTTAATTTGGGATTTTTTGGTAAAGGGGCCAAAGTTGGTCAAATTGGGCTAACTTGGCTAAGGTTGGATTTGATTTAAAATTAATGTTGAGAAATGTTTATGGGAGTGTCACAAAGAGTTCTCAACTTTGGTTGGGCTTTGATTTTGAGATTTAGGTCCATTTGGGTTAGGTTTGAGTTTAGGCCAATTTAGGGGATTTTGGTTTTGGGTTAGGTTTGGGTGGAGTTTAGGTTCAAATTTGGGGCAAATCTTGTTACTATTTTGTTTGTGGGGGTATTAGGAAGGTTTAGGAAAAGATTTGGGGCTAATTGGAGTTGAGTTGGGTTGGTTTGGGCTAGGTTTAGGTCATGGGCCAAAATTAGGCTTTAGGCTTCAAATTGGAATTGGATCCAAATGTTAATCAAATTGGGCTTATATTTGGTCTAGATTGATATTGGGGATATTTAATTGAAGTTTAGAATTGAATTGGGTCAAAGTTGAGGTCAATTGGAGTAGTTTGGTTTGACATTGGGTCCACTTGGGTTAAGAATGACTCAAATTAAGGGTTTTGGTAAAAGTGGGTTAAATTGACAAAATTGGCTTATGGTGTAGTTGAACAAAATGAAATTGGTAATATTTGGGATTTTCTGGAATTTTCTGGGAATTTTTGGAATTTATGAAATTTTTAGTTAAGAATGACATTTTGGGTATTTAGAGGGTATTGGGGGGGTATTGAGGGGTATTTTTGGAATTTTTGGTATATTTGGCTAAGGATGATCAATTTGAATGGTGGGAAATGTTTAGGATTGGTTTTGAGGAATTTTGGGTAATTTAGGCAATTTTGCAAATTTTGGGTAGTTTTAAGGGCATTTAGTAGGTTTAGCGGGTGTAGGGCCCTAGAGGTCAAAAATTGAGATTTTAGAAAAATGAAGATTGATCAAGTTTGAGTAGAATGGAATCACTTTGGTTGAGCCATGAAGCCATATTTAGCCCATAAGAGCCATGAGAGGACTCATTTGAGGCATTCACCATGTTGTTCCTAACCCTCTTAGCCAAGGGCCTAGAGGTTAAGCTCCATTCATATGAATTACCTAAATGAGTCAAGAAGTCAAGCTAGGCATGAATGGTTTTAAGATTTGGAATGTGTGTGAAAGTGTAATGTGTGCAGGTCAACCCTCACCAGACCAGGCCACCCAGGGTAGTCCTAAGGCCAAAGAGTCCTATAGGGAACTCATCCTTTAAACCTCCACATTTGATCTTAACCCTCCAAGTGACTTGGGGGTTTACAATCAAACTTATGGGGTTTGCAGGGAGTTTAAGAGGTGTTTAAATTTTTAAGTGGTGGGTCTCATTTCTAGTCCTCTAAGATAGTCAAAGGGAAAGCCTAAGGCTAGATCCTAAGTACTAAGGAGAGAGAAGAGAAAAGACCTCATCAAAAATGAGGTCAACAAATGGACCCCAATAGGTGTGGTGTGCTAACCAAGCACACCGCGCGTATTGGCGTTGACTGAAGAGATCAACAAAACCAACACAGACGTCTAAGTGACATACTTAGAACAGATTAGAAACAAATTTCTGCTAGGGAGTATCGAGTATATCTCCAAGACTGGAGATCCCTGAACTCTCACTGGGGAAAAGAAAAGGAGGTGAATTCCAGATCATAACATTTGGGGAAATTTGATTTAGATTTCATTGCATTTTCGGTTTTAAGTTTTAATGTGTGAGTTTAGATTTCGATTTGTTCTGAGGTTTAATTTAGAATCAATTTAAGGAAATCTGGATTTGAAATGAGAATTGGAACCTAAGTTCCAACCTCGGGATTGCGAAGAGACCTAAATTTAGGTACCAGCCTCGGAGTGAGAATCAGAGTTTAAGTATCGATTGGAAAGGATGAGAATCAGAATTTAGGCACTGATCTTGAAAGTTTAAAGAGAACTGGAATCGGGTTCCAGCCTCGAAGGTTTAAAGAGAACTGGAATCTGGTTCCAGTCTCAAAGGTTTAAAGAGAAATGGAAACTGGTTCCGATCTCGAAGGTCTAAAGAGAATTGGAAACTGGTTCTAATCTCGAAAGTCTAATGAGAATTGGAAACTGGTTCCAATCTCGAAGGTTTAATGAGAAATGGAAACTAGTTCCAATCTCGAAGGTCTAATGAGAATTGGAAACTAGTTTCAATCTCGAAGGTTTAAAGAGAATTGGAAACTGGTTCCAATCTCGAAGGTCTAATGAGAAATGGAAACTGGTTCCAATTCGAAGGTCTAATGTGAAATGGAAACTGGTTCCAATCTCGAAAGTCTAATGAGAATTGGAAACTGGTTCCAATCTCGAAGGTCAAATGAGAAATGGAAACTGGTTCCATTCTCGAAGGTCTAATGAGAAATGGAAACTGGTTCTAATCTTGAAGGTCTAATGAGAAATGGAAACTGGTTCCAATCTCGAAGGTCTAATGAGAATTGGAAACAAACTGGTTCCAATCTCAAAGGTCTAATGAGAAATGGAAACTGGTTCCATTCTCAAAGGTCTAATGAGAAATGGAAACTGGTTCCAATCTCGAAGGTCTAATGAGAAATGAAAACTGGTTCCAATCTCGAAGGTCTAATGAGAATTGGAAACTGGTTCCAATCTCGAAGGTCTAATGAGAAATGAAAACTGGTTCCAATCTCGAAGGTCTAATGAGAAATTAAAACTGGTTCCAATCTCGAAGGTTTAATGAGAATTGAAAACTGGTTCCAATCTCGAAGGTCTAATGAGAAATGAAAACTGGTTCCAATCTCGAAGGTTTAATGAGAATTGGAAACTGGTTCCAGTCTCAAAGGTCTAATGAGAAATGGAAACTGGTTCCAATCTCGAAGGTTTAAAGACAATTGGAAACTGGTTCCAATCTCGAAGGTTTAATGAGAATTGGAAACTGGTTCCAATCTCGAAGGTCTAATGAGAATGGTTCCAATCTCGAAGGTTTAATGAGAATTGGAAACTGGTTCCAATCTCGAAAGTTTAATGAGAATTGGAAACTGGTTCCAATCTCGAAGGTCTAATGAGAAATGGAAATTGGTTCCAATCTCGAAGGTTTAAAGAGAACTAGCAGTTAGACTCTAGTTTCGAAGAGAACTGGATGTTCGGCTCCAGCCTCAAAAGTTTATCTGTATGAAGAGGGACCCAGTTCCATGCCACCAGAACCAAATCGAACAAAGTTCGTGGCTCCATGTCAATAGAACTAGTCGATCCTCTAACACGCAAAGAAAAGATATAAAAAGAACTGGTAAGTGTACTAAGCTAAAAAGACTTGACCTGGTGACAAGTCGAGGAAAAGATTTGAATTTCAGAAGAGTTTCAAACAGATTTCGTTTTGAAGAATAATTGAAGGGTTCAGATTGAAGGATTCAGATTGAGATTTAAATTCTTTTCGTTCGTTTTGGTGATTCAATTTCAAAAATATTTAGAGTTCGTGTCAGTTTAGAATTCATTTTGACATTTAGATTCTTAAAAGAGTTCTCGTTTATTTTCATTTTCCCTTTGTTCTTTGCTCGAAGTTTTTTTTTAATTTAATGGCGTTTCCTAGTCAATTTGCACAAAAAGAGGTGAAGGCAAAACAAGACATGGTCACTTTCATTCCAATCTTGTTGAAAATACATCATACATCTTGATCCAAAACATGATGATATTTTCTTTAAGAATTTAATATCTCATACAATCCATATAAATCCAAAATGGATTGTGTAAGATTCTTCAAGTTTCTTCTAAAAGCAGCTGTCAAAATCCATGTCTGAATAGTGAGATACATGGACAATAACATTACCTTCCTAGTCATCCTTAGCAGGAATGTCGTATAGATGTGCATTGGAGGTGTGCTATCTCCCATGTAACTCACAGCTCGTAAGGCCAGAGGTTCTCTAACTCTGGATCTGGCTGGAAGTGGAAAGACATTTTTCTGTCATCCATCATTCTTAAAGTAACAGAGATCCGCTCAACACGCACTCCTGGAATGCAATGCTTTGTGATGTCCGCTCCATTCTCTTTTAACACCATGACGGAACCTACCGGTAGTGGTATCTCCACTGGCCCTCAGAATTCACCGGGGCCTGCTATCCGGAGGTCAGATCTTACCATGATATTGCATTGGTTGACAAAAGACACTGTGCAGAAGGGTCTAACGAAATCATGATGGTCTATGTGTGGAGGTATGCAGTCGCCCTCCTTGTAGATGTTAATGATGCACCTGTTTGGTATGCAATCTGCGGGCAATACCTTCCATGTTATCATCCTCTTTACCATTCTTTTAATAAAATTCGGCATCAGATCCACCTCACTGCGACGTAGTATCCCTGGTGGATTTCATTTTCTGTCTACAGCGAAGTTGTAGCAACATCCGCACTGGATCGTAACTCTTCATTTCCCTGGCATCCATCTTCGGGGTTTTGAATAAGTCTTTTCCCTCAGACGACCAGCTCGACCCATTTTCTAAAGTTCAAGTATGCAGTCTACAATTTGTTGTTGTTCGTAATCTGAGAACACATCTGTATGCAGCTCGAGGCCTTCTAAGATATTGATCGTCTTGCCTCCAATTCTCTCAAAGTATTCGAAAGTTTTCTTTTCAACATTCTGCATTCTTTCTAACTCATATTCTGGAATTATCTACAACTGGCGAGGTCTAGTAACGTACTGGGGAATGTATGGTTCAACCCCGGCACACTCTCCTGCATGTCTTGGCTCCTCGGGGGTAGTCTCTGTCGGGACATTCTCCGGGGTTGCTTTCGCAACAAGACTCTTTAAAACTGGTGCATTTATCTGGCGTCGAGGTGCTCGTTCTATTTCTGCTCGTCTTGGGATTTCCTTTATCTATTCTGCTTTCCATGGAGTTGATCTCCTCCTTTCCAGTTCCTGACGAACCAATTTCTTCGGAGTATTTGTATTGCTGGTAGAAACTGTCTCTTTATGTTGATCTATTGCTAACTTGGTTAGCATCTTGCGAATGCGGCGATTCTTGTTCCTCCGCTGAGTGGCAGTGAGAGTAGCTCTTCTTACCCTTGGATTTCTGTGGGCATGGCACTGACAAGCCTGCCCTCTGCTGTAGCAACAACGGACTTACCTTTCTTATCTTCTCTCGTTGCATTAGCGGTGTTTACTTTTCTCTTCTTGCTGGAGGACGGTTGACTTGAGTCACCCAATTTCATCACTGTATGGCTGCGGGACTCTTCCCGATCAATCGGGATCCAATCATTAGTCATGGCTAGATCCCTCACCCTCTTTTCATCAAGTGCTAGACTCACGCCTTTCTTAAAGTTCAGAACCAACCGCCCGTTCGACATTTCCCTGCGAAAAACAAGGAAAGGATCAGGGGCTGTACTAAGAACAAGAACAGTAGAAAAATAAATGTTTATTAATGAAGAGCTTTTATTCATTTATTTTAAATTTAAATAGGAGTAGGAAAAGATGAAGAATGATCAAGAGTGGGACTCGATTTGAAAGGAAGGATAAAAACTTTATTATCATGATTTCGCATGTTTTCTTTTAACATTTTTTTAACGATTTTCTTTATCATCCACTTTTTATATTTTTATATTTTTGGGTTCGGACCCAGTCATAAGTAATTACTGTGCCCGTGCTTCTAGGAATGAGGATTCATCCTTCGAAACATCAGGTTGTGTAATACTTCTTTAGATATCATCCATTAATTGGAAGCATAGGTCGCTCTCCACGGTAATTTACAAGCTGGTAGGAACCTCCTGAGTAAACTGTCTCGACCACGAATGGCCCTTCCCAAGTCGGTTCAAATTTACCACCTATCTTGCGGTGTGCAAGAATAGGTCTTTTGAGAACCAAAACCAAGTTACCGACTTTGAATGTCCTGGGATGGACTAATTTATCATGGGTCTGGATCATCTTGGCTTGATACAGTTCCAAATTCTGCTGTGCTGAAAGTCTCTTCCCTTCCAAGCTTTCCAATTCTTCTAGTCGTAGTTTGTCATTTTCTTCTGTAATGATCTTGTTTGCAACTGCAATTCTGAGAGAAGTAAGCTGAACCTCTAAGGGTGGAACGGCCTTGGACCCGTACACTAAGGCGTAAGGCGTAGACTGGGTAGGCATTCTGAAAGTCGTTATGTAGGCCCATAAGGCTTCTAACAACTTCTCGTGCCAATTTCTCTTGTTGTCATCCAAAGTTTTCTTTAGGATTTGGACGAGAGTTTTATTAAAAGCCTCGGCCAAGCCGTTCGCTCTTGGGTAATAGATTGTTGAATAGCGCCAGTCGATCCTGTGTCTTCTGACAAAATTATTGATCTTCGTACTCTTGAACGTGAACCCGTTATCTGAGATGATTCTGTGCGGTACCCCAAAACGGTAGACAACTTGATTCTTGAAGAACTGTAGCACGTGATGTGCTTTCACTTCTCTGAGCGGTACTGCTTCTGCCCACTTGGAAAATTAATCTGTAGCTGTAAGGATGAAGCGATGTCCTCTTGAAGAAGGCGGTTCTATCGGACCCGCAATATCTGTGCCCCAACACTCAAACGGCCATGACGCGATTGTCGGATGTAGCACATTTGGAGGTTGATGTAGAACCACTCCATACATTTGGCACTGGTGAAAATTTTTGGCGATCTTCATGCAATCGGTCATCATTGAGGGGCCAGTAATATCATAATCTTTTAATTTTCATCTTCATTTTCGGACCCGACTGATGAGCACCACAAAGTCCTGAGTGTACTTCTTTAACAATTTCACGAGCCTTAGACCCGCTCGGGCATCTTAGCCACATCTGATCAAAAGAACTTTTGTATAATGTGTTGTTTATTAATGCGTAAGACAGAGTTCTTTTCTTGATTTTATGGGCTATCGACTTATCGTCTGGTAGGTTTCCCGTTTGCAAGTAGTCTCATTAGTGGCCGCCGCCGATCTTCCGTACTTTTCGTCACTCGCTTGCAATTGTTTCTTCTGCTTTTTCTGCTGATTTGTGTATTGTTTCCATGTCAAGCTGTGATAGGACCTGTCGTCCTCGAACTGACGCTTCAACTGACCCATCCTACAAGCAGGCAAATTCTTTTGCATGGCGGGCTAACGCATCTGTAAGAGCATTTTCTCTTCTGGGAATCTTGTAGATCGTTACATTTGGAATTTGCTCCAACAGTTTCATGGCATACTGAAAGTATTGTTCGAGTCTTGGCTTTAGAATTCTGTACTGTCCGGTGACCTGTTGAATGATCAACTGAGAATCTACGTAGATGTTGATGTTTGTTATCCCCATCTGAATGTTTAATTCCGGTCCGGTTATGAGGGCTTCGTATTCTGCCTCGTTGTTTGTACACGGTTCTATTAAGTGGTAGGAATACCTTAACATCCCCCGCTCCGGTGTTATAAAGATTAGTCCGATTCCTGCCTTACCGGGCACTATCATTTGCAATTCTTTATCTTTCTGTGCTGAGGATGCTCCATCGAAGTACAGTTCCCAATGCTGATCATCGGGGTCTTCTAGTCTCATTATCTGCTCGTTGGCAAGTTGTCGTTGAGAGGCGATTCTGCCGGTAAAGAGTGTGCTGCAAGGAAGTCTGCCAGGACTTGTCCCTTTACGGCACGAAGAGGAACGAAAGTTATATCGAATTGCAATAGTATCATTGACCACCTGACAAGTCTGTCGGAAAGCGTCGGTCGGGTCATCAAATATTGCAATGGATTAAACTTCGAAATAAGGTTGACCTTATGAGAAAGCATGTAGTGCCTGAGCTTCTGTGCGGCGAAGATCAGGGCTAAACAGTGCTTCTTAATAGGAGGATACTTTACTTCCATCGGAATTAGACGACGACTTAAGTAGTAGAGCGCATTTTCTTTTCCCTCGTCATTGACCTGGGCTAGCAGGGCTCCGAGAGAGTCGTCTAGAGCTACGGTATAAAGTATCAACGGTCTACCCGAGACTGGGGCTGCTAAAACAGGAGGTGTCATTAAATACTGTTTAATGTCATCAAAGGCATGTTGACATTTGGAGTCCCAAGTAAACTTGGCATCCTTCTTAACTAAAGCAGAAAAAGGCTGACACCTTCCTGACAAATTCGAGATAAAGCGTCGAAGATATGCCAACTTTCCTTGAAAGGATCGTAGTTGTTTCAAGGTTTTGGGAGGTGGCATTTCTAAGATAGCTTTAATCTTCTCCGGATCGATTTCAATTCCACGATGTCGAACAACAAATCCTAAGAATTTCCCAGAGGTGACGCCGAAGGCACATTTCAAGGGATTCATCTTAAGGTTATATTGTCTTAACCGCTCGAAAACAATTCTCAAATCATACAAGTGATCTTCTTTTAGTTTGCTTTTGATGACCACATTATCCACGTAACACTCGACTTTGTTGTGAATGAGATCATAAAAAATCCTTGTCATTGCTCTTTGATAAGTTGCTCCTGCGTTCTTTAATCCAAACGACATCACTGTGTAGCAGTACACTCCAATTGGCGTTTTGAAGGCTGTAAGCTTTTTATCTTCTAGTGCCATCTTTATCTGGTTGTATCCCAAATATCCATCCATGAAAGAAAAGATTTCATGTGTTGAAGCAATGTCGATCATCAATTCTGGAATGGGTAGCGGGAATTCGTCCTTTGGACATGCTTTGTTTAAATCTCTGAAGTCTACACAGATTCTGATTTGACCATTCTTCTTTCTGACTGGTACCACATTGGCTAACCAAGTTGGGTATTGTTCTTCACGAAAAAATTTAGCATCTATTAGCTTCTTAACTTCTGCTATAACTTGTTGTTCAATCTCTAGACGCATTCTTCTCGGAGCTTGTCTAACTGGAACGACAGTGGGATCTACTCCTAACTTGTGAACTGTGACTTTTGGAGCTAATCCTGGCATTTCGTAGTAACTCCAAGCAAAACAGTCCTTGAATTCTATTAATATCTTGATTATCTCTTCGAGTCTTCTTTATTGAGTAAGGAGCTAACAAAGGTCGGCCTAGGCTCTTCGCTAGTACCTAAGTTAACTTCCATTAACTCGTCTATTGTAGATTTAATTTCTTCTTCGAATTCTGGCGGAGCATTTCCGATTCGTAGATCTTCGAGATCTTCTGAAGCTTCCAAGCAGTCTTCATTAAGCTCTCAAGTGACAACCAAGCATAATCCCGTGTCATCAACTGACCCTACTGTGCCGAATCCGAGACCATGTTTTGAATTGGGAGGCCGGCTGCAATTATTCCATAATTTTTCAAAATTTTGTGATTGACCTTTTGTCCATCGTCGAGGTAAGACACCACGTTGAAATAAATTTTGAACACAGGGAGAGTACCACTCAAAAGGCAGTTCCATTAATTCAGATGAAGTAACATCTTCAAATTGTACATCTTTTTCAGTATTGGAAGAAGAAGCACCATGGTAGAATTTGATCGGTTTAGTACCACCACGTACTTCCTTGACCACCATACCCTCGATCTTATTAGAATGGATCGGGGTCAGGGTCATAGTATGTACGTAATGGTTAATCTTCTCGTACATTGATTTGTATTCTTCATTCTTTTCATCTTCGAGAGAGATCTTAAACTGATGTATCTTTTGATTTACTGTTGCTATTTCTTTCTTGATTTCTTCTTCTTCGGAACTGGTCTCCCAATCAACGTTGATGACTGGTTTCTTCTGTCCAATTGCTCTAACGTCTCTTCCATGACCCTGTCCCCGGCCTCGACCTCGGGTGCGAGTTCTGGAGAAACCTTCACCATCTCGCCGTAAGGGAGTGATGAGTAACTGTTGGACTAGAATTTCAGGCTCTTTATCGTCTTGCACTTCTTTTGCTTCATTTGGTACGGTGTTTCTGAAAAAGATTGTTTTCTTCGGAGGAGCGTAGTAGGCTGCATCTTCGTGAATTCCGATTTCATGCACGGAGAACGGTTGCAAGTCACCTTTGATATATTGTTCTCCTCATTCGTAATACTTTATGCACTGGTGCAGAGACGACGGTACCATCCGGTTCTCTTGGATCCATGGCCGACCCAGTAGAGCGTTGAATGATGTCATAATCAATTATATGGAATTTTGCGGTTGTCTTTGCTAAGTCACCGGTTTTCATCAGTAATGTTATCGATCCAAGAGCTCTTTCTCCTTTCTGATTGAACCCTCTTAATAACATCTTGTCTGCTTCGAGGTCGCGAGCATCAATTTCCAAATATGCTAACGTTCGAAGGCTCATTATGTTGATTGATGCTCCCGAATCCACCAACACTCTGGAGAGCGTAAACATTCTAATAGTGATTGAAATGTGCAACGGTCGATTGTGATCAGCCGTTCGGAGTAGTAAATCATTGTCCGTGAAAGTAACACCTCGCTGTTCTTTTAACGAGCAAACCTCGTCGAAGGAATTACCGGCCATTTGAGCTAAACAAATCTCTGGATTAAGTAGAGCCTTGATCAGAGCTTCCCTCATCTCCTTTGACAGGATCAGAGCGTCGTAGATGCTCAATTTGGCTGGTAGCTTCCTAAGATGGGCTAGCACGTTATAGTCCACTTTATTACCATGTTTCTCGGTTTCTTCCCGAATAGGCAATTCCTTTGCTGGGTTTGGTTCTTCCTGAGCAACCACCTGATTTCTTTTATCCTTTGGACTAATTTTTCGGGGTAGAACTTTTCCACTTCTTAAATTGACTTCAGTTATTTCTTCTGAATCTGGTGTTGAATCTGCCGGTGTATCCTCTTTAATTAGAATGACCGGCTCTTCTGGAGTTGTTTCGGAATCTGATGACTCTAATACTATTACAATCGGAGCTCCTCGAAATTAACAAATAGACTCGCCGCTTGTTGAGCTTTCATAGCCATCCTTGTGAGCGTCTTCTCCTTCGTCGTGGTCATTGAGATTTTGTATGATTTGAGAATCGTTATGTATATCGGAATCGAGATCTGGATTAGCTTGGTTTTCGTTAGTTACGTAATCGTTAGAAATAGTCAAAACGCAGCCAACACCAAAACTCTTATCATTATAAGATCCCGCTGAGGCGAGCAAATAATCATACAGGGTCAGAGGTTCAAGGGATTTCTCCCCCAAATCGGAAACAACTATCCTAGGATAAGCAGCCCATAGTCTACCTTTCGGAGCCTCGGTTTTCTTTTCTTCTACGATCTTCTCTTCCTTTAGGGGCGGTTCTTCAATTGCAAGCGATAGTGTCGGCTCGGCAGGTTTCAAACTTTGAGTTGAAGCGTGCACCGAAGCGTTCTGGATGTGATCCAAAATTTTCTTTGAAGACTTTGTCCAGACGGTACTCCATCCATCATTGGTCGTATACGGGTTTATCGGAACAATATGATCTGTTGAAATAACATTGACGGAACCTCCTTTTTGGGGTTCCTTCATGTATTCCTTCGGGATCGTTATGTTTCCTTTCCGGAGATTGTCGTTAAGCCAAATCTTGAAAGTGATGCAATCCTCTATCTTAGGCCCGAGCATCCGGTGGTAAGGGCAATAGTTTGGATGATCTTTCTTATTGACTTCTTCCGGCCTCTTGGGCTCTGGTAGTAACCCACAATTTTATATTATGATATTTTTAATTTAATTGCAACGACGCCAAAAACTTGACCCCGCTATATTATACGTATAGAATTGTAATTATTTATGTTGTGGATGCTACGCAAGTATACGTATCGTATCAAGTAATACAGGGCTCTAGTGGAGTCCTGGTTATCGATCCCACAGGGAAAGAGAAAATTAAATAACAACTAATTTTAAAATAATAATAATAATAATAAAAACTAGTATATGAAAATTTGGAATTCTAAATTTAAGCGCAATAAAGTAAACTAAGTATTCTAATCAGGTAACTATATTTAAAAGTGCAGGAAATTAAACTAAATAAGTCTTAACTATTTAGAGAAAGTATCTTTGCCCTTGTTTAGAAATTTAAGTGATTGATGAATTTAAATAGATAATTTTAAGGTATTGTGACAAATAGGAGCATTCCTATTCTTTACCCTTTGGTCCAGTGTAAAGAATATCGACTAATCCTATGTTTCGATTACCGAATCTGCGGCCAGCCGGGAGGATACCGACCGCCACTTCGCAGCTCCCACGTTCCCCTCGCCCGAGGGGCCTAACGTGTTGTCGGCGAATTTAAATTTTAAATTCGATTTAAATATATATATAATTTAGAAAGTAAACATTCGACTTCGAAAATAATTTTAAATTCGAAAGCTTTAAGATAGATAGAGATTAAACCGATCTCACATCCCAAATAAGCTTATATAACGTAGCACCGCACCACAAACCGTGTATCTATCCTCGAGATGTACGACACCGTCGAGGGTGTAGGGCTCGATCAAATAAACTGTAAGTTTCGTGGACATCCGTTCGTCCGCGAACCAATTTTATAAGCCGACAAATTCCCCCGCTTAATACGAAAGTATTAAACAAGTGTTTATATTACCGGGTTCTTTAAAATTTCCCTATAAGGCAAGCCCCTATAGTTTAATTACATCTTAAGTGACGGAATCACCTAAGAAAACTCTCGATAATAATCAATAATTCTCGCTCTCAAGAATTTCAAAGTTTAAGGTTTTCAAAGGATCGAATTTTGGAATTTCAATAGTGAAATTCGATCAAATTTCGTGAACATTTTGTTTTGTGAATCCAAAGGAAGAAAGGCTAGAGAAATCACCGTATTCGGAGCGAACTTCGTGAATTTCCCGACTATCCTATCAAGTTGTCGAATTTAGGAAAGTCCTAATATTTATTTAAATGTTTCGATCTCTGCCAATTTTAATTAATTGTGGCTTATATTTGTATGATAAAATCAAACAAATAAACTTGAAGATGTGAGGGTTTATCGTCAGTACGGACTACTACCTCCGAATCTCTAAGACCGTGCTAGTGCTTAATTTGCAATGGCAAATGCCTAACGAAGAGTCGAGGATTTATGCCGCACTGTGTAAGCTACCTCGAAGTCCTATGGCTTTGTTGTTTAATTCTAAGAAAGCTTTGACGAAGTAGGCTCAAGTTTTCGTCGATGACGATGGCCGTGCCGCCCACCATGCTCCGAGCTCCTTGTCAGTTACAGAGGTTTAGTTTTAGAAATCATAAATCGTGGGACGAGAAAAGTGTTTTGGTTTGTAGAGAAGTCTTAATTTCCAAGTGTTTTTTATGTTTTAATTAAAACAAATCTTAAAGTTGATTATAACGACACCTATTAAGATCCCACGTTCCATCCTTCCGGCATCATTATTTTTATCTGATTCACTTAGTCCGTATGAATTTGCTAAACTCAACCGAATGAGTTCCACACTTTCATTTGCATCGCGGGAAATCCCGTTAGCAACACGTAGGTTACATCATCCGAGGTATTCCCGATCATCCAACAAGACGTTTTAATTTAGTTGTAATTGTAGTTTTGTGTTCTCGTTTGTGATTAAATTTTCGAGTTGTTTTATATTTCAAATGTCATGGCGGTGAATTTTATCTTGCGAATGACTTTTAACTTAGTTTTGGTTTCAGTTTTAGGACTATCCTAAAGGTGTGGGTTTTCATGCAAATGCTTGTTTATCATGCAAGAAAAGTAAGTGCGATGCGCATTAAAGTAAATTGAATAATGTAAACTGCAAGAAAGTAAATTGCAATAAAATAAAAGCGTACTCCTGAGGGTCTTCCCGTCATCCCAAGCTACACTTAAAACACAATTAGTAATATTTAAGCAAGTTCCCAGTAAAGCTAAGGTAAGGGTTATCATTTTCTACCAAATTCCTAATCCTATAACTAGTCATCTCCTACGACGTCTAGTGTTCAGTGTTTGCTTGAGGACGATTTTCTTCATCAAAGAACAATTAAGTTCAATTGTTCTTATAAACATCCCATCATATCGAGGAAGTGCTTAAGATAAATCTTAAACATCTTTTCAATATTTCTAGGATTGTTTTAAGTCCAAAATGAATTTAATTATATAAATGAATCAATCGGTCCGAAGTTTTCAAGTTTTGTTAATCTCGCTCAAACAATTAACTGCACATTCTGAATATCCTATGAGCGAAGTAACATTTCATTTAATGTTTCATTTAGCGAGTTATAATCAACCAAAGCCTTTCAAGGGTAAATTAAGTATTCAAATGATTTCGATTTAAGTTAAAGGGTTTAAATTTTGAATAAAGTCCTAAGTTTGTCTTTAGCATTATTAATTTAATTCTTTTAAGTTTAAGTGATTGCTAATTTAATTCAATTTAATTTAATTCGAGATTTTAATTTAATTGCTAATTTAATTTAATTTGATTTTAATGTTTAATTTAATTTGATTTAATTTAATTTAATTTAATTTACTTTAATTTAATTTAATTTAATTTAATTTAATTTAATTTAATTTAATTTAATTTAATTTAATTTAATTGTTAATTTAATTTAATTTAATTTAATTTAAGTTTAATTTAATTTAATTTTAATTTAATTTAATTTAATTTAATTTAATTTATAATTTTAATCGAGATTTTAAAAGAGTTTAATGATTTAATTAAGTCTTTTAATGTTTTACATTCGAGTTATCATTTTAATTAAGAGTCGAGTATTAATGATATAATTAGTTTAGGGATTTTTAAATTAAAGAATAAATCTCTTCCTAATAAATATCCCTTATTTTAATAATTCCAATTTATTATTCCTCCAAATTTAATCTATTATTTAATTAAAGTTTAATCATTTTAAAATTATTTAATGGGTTTCTACCCTTTTTAATTATTTAAATTTCAATCATCCAAATCCAGACATTAAGATCAAATATTTTACTTGCTTCGATTTTTTATTAAACTCTCAAAGTTCTAAACTACGGGTTAAAGAGTTTAATTACCATTTTACCCCTTAAGCCTTAATAATTTCATAACTCACTAAATCAACCCAAAATGAACTCGAAATTTTTACGTGACTTCACTCATACGTCAATAAAGACATGAGAGGAGAAAATGTGATTTTTCTGTATTTAATTTATTTATATAATTATTTTTGGTGGAAAATAGAGATTTTCAAGGAAAATTTAATAACATGACTCAAGGGAAAGTTTCTGTCCTTAAGAAAATTAGGGGACATTCCTAATGACTCAGAGAAGCACTTGGACCAATTTTGGTGATTTTTTGAATTATATTATTTTTATTATAATTATTTTGAGTTTTGGAGTGTTAATTAATTTAAAAATAAAATAAATGTTGAAAAATGGATTTTATATTTTTCAAAAATCTCTCTGATATCAAGGAAACCAGAGAAGCAAAATTTTGCAATTTTCTGATTTTTCTATGATTTATTATAATTATTTTAGTGAAAATGCTAGAAAATACATTTTTTTAATTTTAAAATTACCCTAAGGCTTTAAAATTTAATATCTCACTAAATAGACCTAAGAAAAATGTGGGATTTGTTCCTAAGTGATTAAAATTCAAAATGTGACATTTTGGTGAATTTTATTATTTTTGTGATTTTTATTATTTTTTAATTATTAAAAATATTAAAATATTATTAAAAATCAACTTTTTCAGAAAATTGAAATTTTAATTTTCTTAGATTCCCCTGATATCAGAGAGGCTCCAAAACCAATTTGGTGAATTTTTGAAAAGTATTTTAAAAGTTATGAATTTTTGAAGTTTAAAATGGCTAAGCTGACTTAATCAACCCAATTAGTGGGGCTAACCAAGTCCAATCGACTCTCAAATTTTTATGGTGGATTCCTCTGATCCTAAAGGTCAGTGGAGAATTGATTTCAAGTCAATTTGATGCCTCGGTTAACTCTAATTAATTAAAGACCTATTTTGGGTGTTTAAGCCAATTAGTGGTTGCTTTGAATCGAACTAAGCCAAAACCTATTTTTCCTAGTGGTTCTCTCGATCATAAGGAACATCACCAAATTTTCCTTAGAATTTATTTCACAACATGCTATTTATCGGAATTAAAATACTCAAAACAGCCGACTCCGAACTTGAAAAATCAAGAACTCTTCATAGAGATGGCCTCTCGACTTTGGAAAATTCAGTGAATGTTCCCAAATTCAGCAGGCTTCAAAAGCCCTCATGGTCCTCATGCCATGGTGAATTGTATGCATGCATGGAGAATTAAAACAATGCAGAGAGTAAATAAATTATAAAAAATAAAATATTTCGATGAAATTAAGTGATTTCTTTTCCACATTATCTCTCTCTTCACTCCAGTAGAGGGGTATTTTTATTTTATTTTTCCGATTTTTCTACACAGCAGATATAAATTTATGAAGTTTAGGGAATTAAATAAATCAGAAAATCCCTAATTTTCTACTTATCCACGTCAGCGCCGCGTCAACCTCGGCAGCCCGAATGCCACGCGGCGCGCCTCCCATTCGACGCCGCCACTCGAGTCGCCACTCGGCTCCGCCGGCTCTCGCACCGCCCCTGGCCCGACGCCGCCATCCGAGCCCGTTCCGTCCGCAAGCGTGCATCGAAATCGGATCGCGATCCGTTCATCGTCCCCAAGTGTCCTCACCCGAGAGCCGGGCCCACACTAAATCCCTAAGATCTCACTCGGAGCCCTCACGGATTTTCATGTTCTTATGCCTGGCCGATTCGTCTCCGAAGAGACGAACACATCTACACTGTACGCAATACGCATCGAAACCAAGGTGATCGAAACGGAGAAATTCCAGAAGCTCGGGACGGAGAGTTAGCTCCATACCTCGCTCGCAGAAGGCGCTCTGACCTCCGAGAGCTTCGCCGCACCTTCGATCGGGTCCCGCAAGCTCCCAAGCATGAAGTCTCCCCGGTCTCAGGGAATTGTCTGGATACGATTTCGACCAAGCCCGATCACAAAGCTCGGGAGGCTTCGGAGCAACCGGGGTGGGCTCCCCGGAGATGGGGCTTTTGCTTGCCGGACACCTTCGCTCGTCCGGTGAAGGTGCAGAGCCAATCACTCTGGAATTCGGCTCACCGCGGAGAAGTGTCCCCGGCTGTGGGCGGAATTTCAACTCCGAAATCGAGCTGCTGCTGCAGGAGAAACGGCGGGGGAATTTCACCGGGGATCAAGTGCTCGCAAGAGCGGAGGAAGCGGTCCGGAACAATTTTGGCAGAAGCTGCAAGGTTTGTGCTGTCTCTCTTTTTCATGGCCGCGAGAGGGGCGGGAGGCCGGCCAGAATGCCATGAGGAGCCTCCCAGTGGGGAGTCGAGGTGCAATGGATCAGCCAGCTCTGCCGAGGAGAAGAACAGCGCATTGGTGACCACTAGTGCAATGGCGGCATTTCAACAAGTGAGAATTTCAATGTCGGCCACATGCGAGCCTTTACTATGGTGTTTTCCGTTGACACTGGCATGGCCACAGTAATGGTCACGTCCACAGCGTTGTCAGGGATGGTTTAGTAGGCAATTGGCAAATGCCATGTGTAAAGGCTTGATCTCAGTGAGAATGCCCAGTATGGCCAGCTTTGAGTCTGTAATGGGTCAATCCACCCATTCGGGGCTTCGTGCACCCTTTAAGGCGGCTTTATGCCAAAGGGGATCAAAATGGATCAGCTTATTCGCATGAGAAGTCTCCATCCAAATATATTTGGATTAAATTTAAGTTTAGATGAAACATGATTAAGGCTAATGAGCTTTTAGTGGATTAAGGAAAGCCCCCTCTTCTTACCCAATAGGCATTATGGAAAGTGTCCAAAGCTCATGGCTCACATGTGGCTCATGCAATACGGCTTCATGGCCTACCTTCGTTCGCAAAAAGTTTGGTCAATTTCATAAAAGTATTTTAAGGATTTTGGATAATTTGGTGGAAATTTGAATTGAAGCTTCATTTAGAAATATTTGATTCGGTTTAGACTTGTGATGATTTTAATTGAAAAGATGGATGAGGGGAAATGGTTAATAAGCTAAGAATTTTGGGTTTTGATTCGGGGTGGAAGCGTTTAAAATGGTTTAAGGAATGGGCTCCTAAGTTTAAAAATGACTTATGGATGGGAATTTTAAAGAGGCTTCGGGCTAAATAATTTATTGCTTAACATGGATGTGCTGCGAGTGACAAATGCTCCAAAGCTTACTTGTTCACATTTCTACATTTGCTGCAGAAGTCAAATACTTTTGGCCCTTGTGTTGAGTTGGGAGTAGCCAGCTCCCAAATTAAAATTGCAAGTAGGAAGCTGAAGTTTGTGGGAGCGTGGCAGCATTGGGTGATTTAGTTAAATGGCTGACCAGCAGCTTGCTAAGCTTAATGCAGCCCCAAATTGCTTCTGATTTGGTCTAGATTGGCATTGGGAATGCTGAATCGAAGTTTAGAACTGAATTGACCACCTGGGGTCAATCGATAAAGCCGTTTAACATCGGGTTCACTGGGTTAAATGTCAATTGAAGCTCTTGATAAAAGTAGGGTAAATTGATAAAATTGGCCTATGTTCTAGTTGGACAAAATGAAATTGGGAATATTTAGGATTTTCTGGAATTTCTTCGAATTTTCTTCGAATTTTGATTTTGTGCCAAGAAGGGCATTTCGGTATTCGGAGGGTATCGAGGGCTTGGAATCTTTGGTATTTTTGGGTATGGATGACTTAATTTGAGTGATGTGAGGATGTTTGGGATTGATTTTGGAAATTTTGGGTAATTTGAAATTTTGCAAAATTTAATTTCAAGCATGTAAAGAGGCTAGAGGTATCGTCCTCAATAAAATCGAAAATTTGGGAAATTGAAGATCGGGGTGAATCTAGGTGGAAAGAAATCATTTTGGTTGAGCCATGAAGCCATTTCAAGCCCATATGAGCGATGAAATACCATTCCGAGGCATTCACTATTGTTCAACCCCACCAAGGGCTTAAAGGCGACCATCCATGTGAATCACCTATATGAAATGAGCATGTTTCTGCATGTGTTGGGTTTATGTTGTGCAAACGAGGTGGGTGAAGGTAAGTCACCTTCACTGCACTGCCACCTGTATGCGCCTCCCAAGGCCAAAGAGTCCCACAGAACTCATCCCTTAAACTTCCACATTTAATTTCAACCCTCTAGGTGATTATGGGTCTATAGTCAAGTTCGGAGCTCACAGGAGTTTGCATGGGTTTAAATTTCTAAAAGGTGGGTCCCAATTCTAGTCCTCTAAGATAACAAAGGAAAAGCCCAAGGCTGTGATCCTAAGCACTAAAAGAAGAAGGGAAGACCTCATCAAAAATGAGGTCAACAAATGGACCCCCAATAGGTGTGGTGAGCCGACTGAGCACACCGCGCTATCGTGCTGACCGGCGATCAACAAAACTAACACAGACAGTCTGCCGACGAACTTAGACGGCGAAGAGCTTCGCCGGGAGTGTCGTTATACTTCTCGGAACCGAGATTCTGAACTTCCGCCGGGAAAGGTGTTGAGGTGAATCCCAAATCACATGATCTCTGGGGAAATTCAAATTAGATTTTATTTATAGTTTTAGCTTTAAGTTTTGATGCGAGTTTAAATTTTAGTTCGAGTTTCAATTTAGATTTAAGTTCACAAAATTAATTGAGAATTGGATTCGAAATGAGAATTGGAATTTGAGGTTTTAGATATACATCTTTTAACCTCGAAAGAAAATTGAATTGATTAGATTGAATCGTTGCAATGAGAAGAGATCTCGCAGCAATGTGGTGTCGATTAAAACTTAACCTCAAGAGTTCGATTGATGTATCATCGCGAATAGTGAAAACGATCCTAAAGCAATGCAAATTTCGATGCAAAATCCTTAACCCTGACCGATTTGATGTATTTCAAAGGCAATAAGAGAAGAATCCTAGCAAGCAAGGGGCTTCGATGTAAAATCCTACTCCAAAAGGCTCAATTCGATGTATTTCACAGCAATAAGAAAAGAACTTAAAGCAGGATAGGCAAATTCTGATGTAAAATCCTCGACCCAAAAGGTTGAATTCGATGTATTTCAAGCTGCAACAGGGAAGAATCCTCAGCGTTAAAGGCAATAGCCGGATGTAAAAATCCTCGACCCAAAAGAGGTCGATTTCGATGTATTTCAAGCGCATATAGAGGAAAGAATCCTAGCAATATGGCAACGATGTAAAACCTCGCACTCCAAAAGGCTTCAATTTGATGTACTTCGAAGGTAACAGAAAAAGAATCCTAAAAGCAGAGCAGCCTTCGGATGTAAAATCCTCGACCCAAAAGTTTGAATTTATGTACTTCAAGGCAATATGAAAAGAATCCTAAAAGAAAGGTACTTTGATAAAACTTACCCAAAAAGGTCAATTGACATTTCAAAGGTAATGAAAAGAATCCTAAAGCAATAAGTACTGGGATGTAAAACTTGAGACAAAAGTTTGAATTGATGTATTTCAAAGGCACAGGAAAGAATCCTAGCACATAGTCTTCGATGTAAAATCTCGACCTAAAAATTTGAATTTTGATGTACTTCAAAGGCACAGAGCAACTTAAAAGCAAAGGCAGTCTTGGATGTAAAATCGACCTAAAATATCGAATTTGATGTATTTTGCTAACAGAAAAGAATCCTAGCAATAAGTAGCCTCGATGTAAAATCCTCGACCCAAAAGTTTGAATTGATGTATTTCAAAGGCAATAGGAAAGAATCTAGAAGAAGGCGTATTGATGTAAAATCCTCGACCCAAAAGATTTGAATTTGATGTATTTCTCAAGTAACAGGAAAGAATCCTAAAGGAAGCATAGCTTGATGTAAAATCCTCGACCCAAAAGGTCAATTCTGATGTATTTCAAAGGCACAGAAAAGAATCCTAAAGCAAAGGCAGCCTCTGGATGTAAAATCCTCGACCCAAAAAGTTTGAATTTCGATTTGAGATTTGTCATTTGAAGATTCGATTCTAGATACTGGAAGATCGGATTCGAGATTCGGTGTACGGATGAAGTCCGAAAGATCGGTTTCGAATTTGATTGTGAATTTGATTTGTAGATTGTTGAAAGGATCAAGATTTGAAATTGCCGAGAGTTTGGATTTGAGATTTGGAAGATTGAAATTTGATTTGAAGTTCGAAGGATGGAATTTGAGATTTGTGTTGATTTCGCTTATCTTTTAATGGTTCAAATTTTATTTTATCGCTTATTTAACGTTCATGCGAATCTCGTGTTTGTCATTTTTCAGATTTTTTTTTTAGAAAGTTTTCTTTTATTCTCTTTTTTATTTCTATTTCTCTTTCTCGTTTGTTCAAGTTCATTTAACTTTAATGCATGCTTTCCAATCAATTCGCACAAAAGAGGTGAAGTGCTAAAAACGCGTACATGGTCACTTTCATTCCAATCATGTCAAAAATACGTCAGATAACTCGATCTCGAATATATTTCATACAATCCATGTAGACTCAAAACGGATCGCGGTATGATCTGTTGATCCATCGGAAGAATCATCTGTCAAAATCCATGTCTCATCAGCGAGGCATGGTCAATAAATATCGTCTTCCAGCCATCCCCATGATGCCTACCGGACGTTATTGAGGTGATATTTCCCATGTGACTCATACCGTAAGGCCGGAGGTTCTCTAGCCTGGGTCCTGGGCCGAAAATGGTAAGGTATTTTGCTGTCGCCCATCCTTCAGTAACGATTCGCTCCACCTGACTCCTGTATGCAATGGTTATGATATCAAGCCCGCTACTCCTGGCAGCATCATGACGGAACCCACGGTAAAGGTATCTTTATCGCCTGGAACTCACCCGCCTGGTTATCCTGAGGTCGATCAACATGATGTTACACTCATTCAAGAAAAAGAGACCGTGCGTAGTTGAAACCGACGGTCGCTGTGATCAATACGCTGGGGTATGCGCAATACCCTGGCCAGAGATGTCGAGCACGGTACTATCGGCATGCAATCCGCTTTCAGCAACATCATGTTATCAAATCTTTACCATTCTCGATAACTAACGTACCTGATCCACTCGCCCATGACGAGTATCTCTGCATGCTGCTTCCCTTTCTCCGTTCAAAGAAAGTCAGAAGAAGATCCGCATCGTATCGTGATTCTTCCTTCCCCGGCATCCATCCTCCGTCCCGAGACAGCCAGCGCCCCGGCTGGCCCATTCTTTTCGCATCCTCGGATACAACACGATTGGCCGTTGTTTATACTCCGAGAATACGCTCTGCAAGCGCAGCTCGAGGGCCTCTCTGAAGATGTCGATTCTTCTCTCAATTTCCATATTCGAAAGTTTTCTTCAACATTCGTATTTTCCACTTGTATTTCGAATGATCCGCATGGCGAGGCTCTCGACATATCAGGATATATGGTTCAATCCCTTCACGTTCCCCCGCATACCTCGCTCCTCGGGGACGACGCCGTCGGGACATCCCCGGGTCGTTTCCGCAACAAGGCCGCGCACTACCTGTTCTATCCGTGGCGTGGTACCTTTCTTTCTTCGATCTTCTGGAGATTTCCCCGGTTCTTCCCGTCATCCGCACTGCCCTCCTTCTTCAGTTCCTCAGAATCCGGTATCCGAAGGGGAGGCTTGGGCATCAGCACCGTTCCCGTCGTTACTGTCCGCAACGCTAGTTTTCATAACATCTTACTTGACACGGCGTATTCTTATTCCTCGTTGCGGGGCCGCGAGAGTAGCCCTCCGAACTTCGAATCTCTCAGCGCGCGCCGACAAGCCCGCCCTCCGCCGTAGTTGATTACGATCACTTCGTCTCTTCTAAGAGCCCGTCTTCTTTCGTTGCCGGATCGGTGGCTCGGGCCACCCACTTTCATCATCGGCTCTGGCCGGCAGTTCTTCTCGGTTAATCGGGACCCGCTCACTTTCCTCAGATCAGACGCCTGCGGCGAAATCCGAGTCAACTGGCCATCGCCCATCTTTCACCCTCTTTCATCGAGTGCAAGGCTTACGCCATTCTTAAAGTTCAGCACTAACCGCCTGCTCGACATTTCCCCGCGAAAAGACAAGGAAAAGACTGGGGGTCGTACTAAGAACAAGAACATTAAGAAAATGTTTATTAAAGATACATTTTATTATTCTTATATTTCAAATTTAACAGAATGGCAGATAAGACGAGGGAAGAGATTTCGATTTGAAAAAGAAAACAAGGAAAACTTAATTATCATGATTTTATTTATCTTAGCACATTTTATTATTTTTCGGGGTTCTAATCTAATCATAAGTAATTACTTCGCCCGTGTTTCCAGTGACGAAGAATTCATTCCTTCGAAACATCGTGCAAATACGAACATTCTCGCATCGTCCGTTGATCGAGCTATTGGCTGCCGTTGTCCCCACCACTAGCCGGTAAGAACCTCCCCGAGTATACCGCCTCAACCACAAATCGGTCCTTCCTGCCGGGTTCAAATTTTCCCCTACCTATCATGTCGCGCAAGAATAGGTCTCTCGAGAACGAGAACTAAGTCACCAACTTCGAAGGCCCCGCTGACCAGCCTTTGTCACGGGCTCGAACCATCTTAGCTTGGTATAGTTCTGAAATTCTCGTTGCGCTCGCAAGTCTTTTCCTTCCGAGCTTTCTAATTCTTCGAGTCGTAATTCGGCGTTTTCTTCCGTCGCGATTCCGTTTGCAACCGCAATTCCGAGTGAAGGAAGTTTAACCTCTAAAGGTAACACTCGCTCGGACCCATACACCGCAGCGTAAGGTGTAGCTTCGAGTAGCGAGTTCGAAGGTCGTCTCGCAGGCCCACAAGGCTTCTAACAACTTCTCGTGCCAATTTCTCTTATTATCGTCCAAGGTTTTCTTTAAGATTCGAACGAGAGTTTTATTAAAAGCCTCAGCCGAGACCGTCTTGCTCTCGGGTAGTAAATCGTCGAGTATCGCTGCCGATTCCGTGTCTCCTCGACAAAATTGTTGATTTGTGTGCTTCGAATGCCGACCCATTATCCGAGATGATCCCCGCGGCACTCCGAAACCGTAGCATAACTCGTTCTTCAAAAACCGGAAGACGTGGTGTGCTTTCACTTCTCTAAGTGGAACTCGCCTCGCCCACTCGAAAAAGTAATCCGTAGCCGCAAGAATGAAGCGATGTCTCAAGATGGTGGTTCTATCGGACCCACTATATCCGTGCCCCAACATTCAAATGGCCACGACGCAATTGGCTCTGCATGAAGCACATTCGGAGGTCGGTGTAGAACCACTCCGTGCACTCGCATCGATGACAGCCTTCGCGATTTTCATGCGTACGGCCATCATCGAGGGCCGTATAGCATCCTAGTCTTTTAATTTTCATTTTCATCTTCGGACCCGACCGGTGAGCGCCACGCAGTCCCGAATGCACCTCTCTAACAATTCTCACGGCCCTCGACCCGCTTTAGCACCTTAGTCACATTCTGATCAAAAGACCTTCTCGTATAATGTGTTGTTTATTAATGCGTAGATGTAGTTCTTTCGCATCCGATGCGGCCAGCCGACCTATCATCTCGGTAGTTTTCCCGCTTCAGTAGGTAAGTTCATCAATGGCCGTCGCCAATCTTCTCGTGTTTTCTCGTCACCGTCGCAAATCGATTCTTTTTCTTCTCCGATATGTGTACCATGTCTATGTCGAGCCGTGATAGGACTCCGACGTCCGCGAACCGACACTTCCACCGATTCATCTTGCAAACATGCAAATTCCTTTGCGAGACGCGGCTAAAGCATCCGCGAGCATTTTCTTTCTCTGGGAATTTTGTAGATCGTTACATTTGGAATCGTTCCAATGCAAATGTATTGCAAATACCGGAAGTATTGTTCGAGCCCTCGTGTTAAAAATTCGTATCGTCCCGTGATCCGTTGAATGATTAACTCGCGAATCCCCGTAGATGTTGATGTCCGTTATCCCCATTCGAATAGCTTAATTCCAACCCCGTTGGCGAGGGCTTCGTATTCCGCTTCGTTGTTCGTACACCGGCTCGTCAAGTGGTAGGAGTATCTTAACATCCCCCGCTCCGTGTTAGATAAAGATTAGCCCGATTCCCCGCCCACGGCACTATCACTCGCGACTTCTTCGTCTCGTGCGCCGAAGATGCTCCGTCGAAATATAATTCCCAACGTCGATCATCAAGGTCTTCTAGGTTCATTATTTGTCTATCCGGCAAATCGTCATCGAGAGGAGATTCTCGCCGACAAAGGGTGCGCCGCGAGGAAGTCCGCTAAGACTTGTCCCTTCACGTCGCACGCAGGCACGAAAGTTATATCGAATTGCAATAATATCATCGACCATCCGGCAAGTCCGCTGGAAAGTGTCTGGACGAGTCATCAAGTATCGCAATGGATTAAACTTCGAGATCAAGTCGACCTTATGAGAAAGCATGTAGTGCCCGAGCTTTCGAGCGCGAAGATCGTGGCCAAACAATGCTTTTCAATCATGGGATACCTTACTTCCGTCGGAAGTAAACGACGGCTTAAGTAGTAAAGAGCATTTTCTTTACCCTCATCATCGACCCTGCCAACGTGGCTCCGAGAGAGTCGTCTAAAGCCGCGTGTAAAGTATCACGGCCTACCCGAGACCTGGGCCGCTAAGACAGAGGTGTCATTAAATATTGTTTAATGTCTTCGAAGGCCTTCCTCGGCATTTCTCTTCCCAAATAAATTTGGCGTCCTTTTTAACTAGTGCCGAGAAAGGCCGACACCTACCCGACGTGCTCGAGATAAAGCGTCGAAGATATGCCAGCCTTCCTCGAAAAGATCGTAGTTGTTTTAAGGTTTTGGGAGGCGGCATTTCTAAGATAGCTTTAATCTTCTCCGGTCGATTTCAATTCCACGATGTCTGACAACGAATCCTAAGAATTTCCCGAGGTGACGCCGAAGGCGCATTTTAAGGGATTCATCTTAAGGTTAAATTGTCTTAATCGTTCGAAAACAATTCTCAAATCATACAAGTGGTTTTCCTTTACTTTGCTTTTGATGACCACATCGTCCACGTAGCATTCGACTCGATTGTGGATGAGATCATCAAAAATTCTTGTCATTGCTCTTGTAGGTTGCTCCCGCGTTCTTCGATCCGAATGGCATCATCGTGATAGCAAATACTTCGATCGGCGTTCGAATGTCGTATGCTTTTCATCTTCTCGGAGCCATTTTTATCTCGTTGTATCCCGAAGATCCATCCATGAACGAGAATATTTCATGCGTCGAAGCAATATCGATCATCGCTCCGAATCGTAGAGGGAATTCATCTTTTGACATGCCTTCGTTTAAATCTCTGAAGTCCACACAAATTCCGATCCGACCATTCTTCTTCTCGATCGGCACTACATTGGCTAGCCAAGTCGGGTATTGTTCTTCACGACAAATTTAGCGTCTATTAGCTTTTAACTTTCGGCTACGACTTGTTGTTCGATTTCTAAACGCATTCTTCTAGCACTCTCGTCTGACCGGAACGTGGCGGATCCACTCAGCTTCAGTTGACCGCAACCTCCGGAGCTAATCCCGGCATCTCATCGTAGTTCCAAGCAAAACAAATTCTTAAATTCCATTAACAATTTGATTATTTCTTCGAGTCTTCTCTATCGAGTAAGGAGCTAACAAAGGTGTGTCTGCGCTCTTCGCTAGTACCCCAAGTTAACTTCCGTTAACTCATCTATCGTGGATTTAATTTCCTCTTCGACTCCTGTCGGCAGCGTCTCCAATTTGTAAATCTTCGAGTTCGTCTCGTAGTCGGCCATGGCTTTCATCGGGACTCGCAAGTGACAACCAAGCAAAATTCAAGATTCGCCAACCGACCCTACCGCGCCGAATCCGAGTCCATACTCAATCAGAGGACGGCCGAGAGTTATTCCATAACTTTTTCAAAATGCCGCGATCGTCTCTCGTCCATCGTCGAGGTAAGAAACCACGTCGAATTCAAATTTTGAACACAGTGAGAAAGTACCACTCAAAAGGTAATTCCATTAATTTCGATGAAGTGACATCTTCGAATCGGCACATTATTTTCAGGTTTCTTGAGGAAGAAGCACACTGTAATTTGACGGCTTTGCTACCACCGTCACTATGTACCTTTCACCCTCCATACCTCGATCTTATTAGAATGGATCGGGTTAGGGTCATAAGATGTACGTAGTGGTTAATCTTCTCGTACATCGATTCGTATTCTTCGTTCTTTTTCATCTTCGAGGAGATCTTGAATTGCGGCTTCTTCTCGACTTATTGTCGCCGCTTCTTGTTCGATTCTTTTCTCTCGAACTATCTTCCCAATCAACATTGATGGCTGGTTTCCTCTGTCCAACCGTCCTAGCGTCTCTACCACTGGCCTCTGCCCGGCCTCGACCTCCTGATGCGAGTTGTGGAGAAACCCTTCACCATCTCGCCGGAAGGGGAGTGGTGAGTGACCGTGTTGGATTAGGACTTCAGTTCTTCGTTGTCCCGAACTTTCGCTTCACTGCTACGCATCTCCGGAGAAGATCGTCTTCTACGCGTGCATAATAAGCCGCATCTTCATGGATTCCAATTTCATGTACCTGAGAATGGTCAGCAAGTCCCCGATGCACCGTTCCCTCCATCGTAGCATTCGATGCACCGCGTGCAGATGATGGTACCATCCTCGTTTTCATGTATCCATGGCCTGGCCGCAAGAGAGTTGAACCACGTTTCGAACTCGATCATATGAAATTTTGCGGTTGTCTCTGCTAAATCACCCGCTCATCAATGTTATCGATCCGAGTGCTCTTTCTCCTTCTAGTCAATCCTTAATAACATTTGCTCCGCCTCGAGCTCACGAGCATCAATTTCCAAGTATGCTAGTGTTCTTGGAAGACTCATTATATTGATCGATGCTCCCGATCCACCAATACTCCGGAGCGTAAACTTTCCGATCAGAATCGAGATGTACAATGGTCGGTCGTGATCTCCGTCGTCCCAAGTAACAGGTCATTGTCCGTGAAGGTAACACTGTTCCTTTAACGAGCAAAACTCATCTAAGGAATCTCCCGCCTCATTCGCCAAGAAATTTCCGCATCAAGTAAGGCCTCACGGTGAGCTTCCCTCATCTCCTTTCGATAAGATGGGAGCATCGTAACGCCGCCTCGTCGTGCCTAAGACGGCAGCACGTCGAGATTCACTTCGTTTCCATGCGTCTCGCCTCTTCTCGACCTGCATTTTCCGCCGTTGGTTCTTCGAACAACCACCGTTTCCTTGTCTTTTCGACCCATTCTTAGAGGTAGAACTCTTCCACTTCTCAAGTCACTTCGTAATTTCTTCGAATCTAAGGAGCCGAGTCATTTCGTTATTTCCCCTCCTCAATCGAATGACCGGCTCTTCCTGGACATTCAAAATCAAGGCTCTAACTCTATCAGAATCGAGCTCCTCGAAACTCACAGATGGGGAGCCGTTGCTCGTCGAGCTCTCGTAGCCTCCTCAAGGATGTCTTCTTCGTCATTTTGATCGTCGAGATCTTGTATGATTTCGAGAATTGTTGCTGTATCGAAATCGACTTTTCCCTGATTGTCAGCTAGTTACGTAATCGTTAGAAACAACAAATGTAGCCAACGCCATCACCCTTATCATTATAACATCCCACCCAAGGAGCAAGATAATCATACAAATCGTAGGCCTGAGATTTCTCCAACTGAACAATAACTTGTAGATAAGCAATTTCAGTCTACCCTCAGAATCTCGGTCCCCTCTTCTTCATCATCTTCTTCCTCCATCATTCTCCGCCGAGTGCGGTTCTATCGCAAGTGATGCGATCGGCTTAACAGTCTCGAACTCGAATCAAGCTCGCACCGAAGCGGTTCTGGATAACATCTGAAATCTTCTTCAAGATCTCGTCCTGTGCTCAGCTCCATCCATCGCTGGCCAGACAGGATCTATCGAATGACGGGACGGCCGAGATAACATCGACGAACTCCTTTCCGGGGTTCCTTCATGTACTCCTTCGGGATTGTTATATTTCCTTTCCGAAGGTCAAGCCGTCGAGCCAACTTTTAAAGGTAATACAATCTTCTATCTTGTGCCCACATCCGATTAGGGCAAAAGTCAGATCACCTTTCTGTCAATTTCCTCTCGTCTTAGCTCATAAATGGAAATCCGGAGTTTTCATTAAGCCGCGGAACATCTTGCAGACCGCTTCATTTTTGAACTTGACATGCCCTTCGCTCGAAGCTCCCTCAATGTACGCTGCGGACCTGGACGGTTGCTCATATCAAGGGAGACGATCGATAAATCGGATTCGTGTTGCCGGTAATCTGCTGTGGTTGCCGGCGTCGTTTCCGGGTGGTATTCTCAAGATTCGTCAGTTGCCTTTGTCAACCGCTACAACGACCCCGGATTTCTGGGTTCACCGCTTCTCATTGTCCGTCTTGTCGTTAAAACTTAATTACCCGCCTTTCATAAGCTTCCTACTTCGCTTAACAACTTCTCAAAAGTCTTACTGAAGGGAATCCCTGACATAGAAGTGCTATCGGCCGTGAACGCTTTTAGCAAGATGCCAACTGTGATGTTGTTCTTGGCAACAGGGTTCACACTCATGACTAAATTTCTCCATCGAAGTATGTGTCCATCAGAAGCCATTCGGCCTTTCGTTTCTCTACTACCAAATCACCTATAACATGTGGTGTCGAGCTCCGGCAATCGCTCGATGAAGAGGCTCTCACGAGAATGTCTTCACCGAACCGCTGGGTAATTCCGCATACCCGCCGAAGGCGACCCCCGATGCATCGCCGACGAATCGTCTTGCGAGTAATGCATCGCTCCCGCCGCATCGCAACAACCCGGCACGAAAGGTGGCACATGCCGCCTGGGGCCCTTGCCCGTCGGGCTCCGTGTGCCGCAGGTGGTACGAAGCCTTCGGTATCGATTGCCGACCCTTCCTGCAAGGTCTACCCGTCCGAATGATGTCCTTCGTTCTTCTATCGTGCTAAGACTTCGCACTGGCCGCTCTACCAAGCTTCGATATCCTTTTCGGTGGATCATACTGTGGCCGTATCTGCCACTGTCATCCCCATCGACGGATGTAATCCCTCTCTTCCTCCCGTCTACGATGTGAACGACTTCGGCGGTGTCTCTCTATGTGGTCGTACCTCGACTCTCGGAGAGTGGCCAGCAGCGCACGGCCGATCTCTTCCATCCTCTTCGCCATTCGAGCGATCGTGTCGTCCTTTTCCCGAAGTCGTCTCTTCACCGCCCCGCCTTCCTCTCTCGCTACCGCAGGAGCACCTCGAGAAGCCGATGAAGCTCGTGTCTCAACCATGTCGATTTCGCATATTCCGTTGTCCACGCACCCGGGATGAGTCGATCTCATCTCCGAACTTTCTTCTCTCTTCTTTGCACAACCGCTTCGGATGCTCCGTCTTCAATCCCTTTTCCATGGCATCCTTCTCGGCCGGAGCTTTCCGTGTGTCTCGCGGTTGCCGGCGCGATGGCCGCCGGGTCCTTTTCACGAGTCCCCTTCATCGCAGCAGCACTTCTTCGCATTCCAGCCTCCCCGGCGAGACTTTCTTCGGCCGTCGTTTCTGGCCTCAACCGCCCCGTAGTGGACGCCACACCATCCCAGCGGGGCACAGAACGTCTGGCGACCGTGCATTGCAGCCCGTTCGCCCAACGTCGCAAGGTGGTATCCTCCCTCGATCCGTAACCCCGAGACTACGACAGGCGGGCTACCCTTCATTCTCTCGTCGGGGTCTTTCTATCATGACGGCAAGCCCGTACTCCTCGGCCCAAGACGGATACGCGACTCGGCACCCGCCCTATCCTTCGTAGAATCTCCGACACTCGGCGCTTTTCCTTCCGCGTCTACTCTACCAAAGTTCGCAACGAGCAACCACGGCGAAGCTTCCGAGTTCTTTTCTCGCGGCTATCGTCAGTAGTATGCGGTCGTCAGGCAACGTGGCGTCAATCTTCGAACATTCTCTCTCATCCTCTGCGCGCCGGAGAGGGATGGAACTCCGGCTTCCTCCCAAAAGCTGGGATGCAGTCGTGCAAAGGTGCATATTCGGCAGCCGTGTATATTCCCGGCAGCATCGGAATCTCCTCCGAGAAGGCAATCTCGAAGCCAGCCTCCGGCTTCGGGCGACCCTTCTATTTCTATTTCTTCTTCGGGTCTATTGTCACTGACGGAATCTTCGAACCGGACCCTTTGACATTTCGAAGACGAAGGTCTTACAGCACATCCGCACCTCCCGCCCCGTAACAAAGCCTATCATGGGCCGGGATTCCTTTCCCCTTCGATTCGCCGCAAGTCGGCAGGTGCGCAAACAACTAGTACCAAAGGGGGGGTAGTGAGAAATGGGCCTCCCCCGCGGACAGCAAGCACTCTCCTAGTTCCGGACCCTCTTCGCCAGGGGAGGAAACTCCGCGGTCGACTCTGCATGGCCGAACCCCCCAAGCGACATCCGTGCCTTCGTACACCTTGTTCGTCGCGCAAAGAGGGAGACGCCGGATCGACGCTCGACGTCATAGCCAAAATCCCCGTCCAAACCTGGATGACCCCATTGCCTGCGGCCTCATCCCATGTATAGTAGCCGAATGGTCCGATCATTGGTCAGAAGGAGAAAATCAGCCTTCGGGGCTTCCATTTCCGCAAGGTGCACTTGGTCACTGCTGGGCCCTAAGTTATGCTTCTTTTCTTCGGTGACGAAAAGAAAGGAATCAAAAAGAGTCCGAACTCATTCTTGTTCATGTATTTATAAAAAAGAATCATTTGTTAAAAGAATCACTTATTGTAGGTTCGTTTATTTAACGGAATGTTCAAAGGTGTAGAGAAGGTAAGGAATCCGATTCGGAAAGGAAAAGAAAGTCTTAAGCAAGACTTCGACTCGAAGGATCACTCCTAAACTAACACCTATCGGGTCCACCACACCCCGAAATGAGGTAAAAGGATCTCGAACCTCTCCGTTTAGGGGTGCTCAAACAAGGGGCTCCTAATCCGGAGAATGTCTGGCTATACTCTGCTCAAGATAGAAATGAACATAATATATTCCAACGGAAAAGAAGGTAGTCTGATCCATTGTGACATGGATACACTACCGATTTTTCAAGTGTGCACTATTTCCGATTATAATGCAGAGAGGAATTGTCCCCAGCGGAGTCGCCGTGAATTCGTTTCTGCATTATTTTTGTGTTGTGTACAGATTTTAGCGAGGGCCGCCACCAGTAAGTCAGCGTCGCGAATTTAAATTTTAAATTTCGATTTAAATATATATATAATTTAAAGTAAAGCATTCGACTTTGAAATAATTTTTAAATTCGAAAGTTTTAAGATATGAGATTAAACCGATCTCACATCCCAAATAGTTATATAAACGAAGCACCGCACCACAAACCGTGTATCTATCCCTAAGATGTACACACCGCCGATGGTGGGGCTCGATCAAATAAACTAGAAGTCTTGTGACATCCGTTCGTCCGCGAACCAATTTTATAAGCTCGACAAATTCCCCCGCTTAATATGAAAGTATTAAACAGGTTTATATTACTCCGGGTTCTTTAAAATTCCCTATAAGGGCAAGCCCCTATGCTTAATTACATCTTAAGCGACGGAATCACCTCAAGAAAACTCTCGATAATAATCAATAACTCGCTCTCAAGAATTTCAAAGTTTAAGGTTTTCAAAGATCGAATTTCGAATTTCAATGGTGGAATGGATCAAATTCTTTGAACATTTTGTTTCGTGAATCCAAAGGAGATCTCGGGATTGCAAAGGCGGAATTTAAGTACTAGTCTCGAAGGGAGAATAGGAGTTTAAATATCGATTGAAAAGGGTGAGAATCGGGAATTTAAGTATTGATGTCAAAATGAGAGCGGAATTTGGTACCGAGTCTGAGTTTAAGGTTAACTTTGGTATCGGCCTCGAAAGAGAGTCGGAATTGTGATGCCAGACCTCGAAAAGGAGAGAAGCTGATTTGGTACTAGTCTCGAAAAGGAGAAGGCGGAATTTGGTACCGGTCTCGAAGGTTTAAAAGGTTGAAATTTGGAATCAACCTTGAAAGAGAGTCGAATTTGGTACCGACCTCGAAAGGAGAGAAGCTGGAATTTGGTACCGGTCTCGGGGTTTAAGGTTGAAATTTGAGTATCAACCTCGAAGAAGTCGAGAAATTGGTACCGACCTTGAAAGGAGAGGCGAAATTTGGTACCGGTCTGAAGGTTTAAAGGCGAAATTGGTGTCGGCCACCTCGAAAGAGAGTCGGAATTTGGTACCGGCCTCGAAAGGAAGACGGAATTTTGTACCGGCCTCGTGGTTTAAAAGGTTGAAATTTGGTGTCGACCTCGAAGAAGTGGTGTGCACGACCTCGAAAGGAGAGAAGCTGGAATTTTGGTACCGGTCTCGAAGGTTTAAAAGGTTGAAATTTGTTATGTACCAGAAAGAGTCGAATTTGGTACCGACCTCGAAAGGAGAGAACTAGAATTTGGTACCGAGTCTCGAAGGTTTAAAAGGTTGAAATTTGGTATCGGCCTCGAAGAGAGTCGAAATTTGGTACCAACCTCGAAATGTTGGGGCCTGGTACCGGTCTCGAAGGTTTTAAAAGGTTGAAACTGAGTATCAACCTCGAAAGAGAGTCGAATTTGGTACCGACCTCGAAAAGAAAGGCTTGGAGCCCCAGTAGCGATCTTGAAGGTTTAAAAAAAGGTTAAAATTTTGGTATCGGCCTCGAAAGAGAGTCGAGTGCGACCTCGAAGCTAAGATTTGGTACCGGTCTCGAAGGTTTAAAAGGTTGAAGCCGTATCGACCTCGAAGAGAGTCGGAATTTGGTGCCAGGCCTCAAAAGAAGAACTAGGGTGGTGAGTCTCGGGGAGGGAGAAGCTGAATTTAGTGCCGGTCTCGAAGTTTTAAAAGGGGATTGAAATTTATTTGGTAGATTTTGTGAAAATTTCTGTTTAGTGGAGGATTGGAATGAGACATGAAAGCGTCTTGTCCAGGAGCGTTGATCGAAGTTTTAGTTGTTTGGCGAAGGATATGGTCAGGTACCATCGAGGAACCAAATCGAAGATTTCGTAGTTGTAATCGGTAAACTCGATCAACCTTCTCAAGGGTGAAGAAATCAGGTAAGATTTAAAACGATTGGACTGAGGGATTTCATATTCGGGAATTGTTTTAGTTTGTTTTTGTGATTGATTTTAGCTTGATTTTGTTTAAGTTAGGTTATTGAGTTCGTGTTTATTTGTAGTTTGTTTTAACATTCGGATCTCCTTTTTTTTTTTAAAGAGAGTTTTCATTTATTTTTATTTTTCCTTTATTTTTTTGTTCGAAAGTTCTTTTAATTTAATGGTGTTTCCCGGTCGATTTACCTGAAAGGTGAAAGGCAAAACATGACATAGTCACTTTCATTCCAATCTTGTTGAAAATACATCCACAACTTGATCCAAAACATGATGATATTTTCTTTGAGAATTAATATCTCATACAATCCATATCTAAAACGAATTGTGTATGATTCTTGCAAGTTGCTTAAAAGCATACGCGAAAATCCATGTACGAATAGTGAGATACATGGACAATAACATCACCTTCCAAGCCACCCTTGAGAATACCTCGGGATACATCCAGTGTACTATTTCCATGTAACTCATAGCTCGTAAGGCGGAGGCTCTCTAACTACAGTTGTTGAAAGTGAAAAGGGATCTTTACGTCGTCCATTCTCTGAAAGTAACGGGAGATCCGCTCAACGAGGCACTCCTGGAATGCAATGCTTTACGTGTTCGCTCCATTCCTTTTAACACCATGACGGAACTGCGGTAGTGGTATCTCCTGAAGCCCTCGAATTCTCGGGGCTTTCTTATCCGGAGGTCGAATCCAGAACATGATATTGCAGTTTGACAGACAACGTGCGAAGGTTTAACAAATCATGATGTGAATTATGTGTAGGTATCTGGTCGCCTCCTTGTAGATGTTAATGATGCGAGCCCCATTGGGTATGCGATGCACGGGCAATACCTTCCATGTATCCTCTTTACCGTTCTTTTAATAATATTCGGCATTGGATCCACCTCAACTGCGACGGGTATCCCTAGTGGATTTCCTTTTCGTCTATCACGACGTTGTAGCCTTTTCGCATTGGATGCCATCTTCTGTTTACATCCATCTTAGGTTACCGAATAATTTTTCTCCCTCCAGACGACCGGCTCGGCTCATTTAAAAGTTCGACGATGTAGTCTACAATTTCTTGTTGTTGTAGTGAAAAGCACATGTATGCGGCTCGAGGCCTTCGAATCATTAATCCTCTTGCCACAAATTCTTTTAGAAGTGTTAAAACTTTCTTTTCAACGTGCTTCCTTTCCGGCTCATATTGAATTATACGCAGCCAGCAGGAGTCACAGTAACGTCACTTGTGGGATGTATGGTTGACCAATGCAGTTCTCCTCTCTGGCTCTGAAGATAATCTCTGTCAGGACATCCTTCGGGGGTTGCTTTCACAACAAGACTCTTTAAAACTTGCATTTGTCTAGCGTCATGGCACGGATTACGTTTCTACCTTTTTGTTGGAATTTCTTTCATTTTTAATTTCTTGGGGTGCTTCCGCTTTCCGGTTCTGACGGGGCAGGTTTCTTTGAAGTATTTACAATGCGGTAGTAGTTGTCCCTTCATGTTGACTCCTTGCTAGTGGGTTAGCATCTTGCGAATGCGTCGGTTCTTGTTTTATCTTTAAGTTGGGGTGAGAGTGGCTCTCACTTAGCAGATTTCTGTGGGCATGTGTGACAAGCCTACCTTGCAACGCTAGCGACCACGGACTTAACTCTTATCCGCTCATGTTGCATGAGCGGTATTTACTTTTCTCTTCTTGCGGTAGATGGTTGACTTGAGTCACCCAATGTATGTCATCTTTAATATGGGCTGGAAGCTCTTCCCGATCGATCGAGTCGATCATTTTCTTCGTCTTATGCTTTGTTGGTGTGAAGTCGAGTCGATCTGAAGACCGGCTCATCCTTCATCTTTTTTTTATCGAGTGCTAGACTCGCGCCATTCTTAAAGTTCGAACTAACCGCCCTTTCGATATATCCTTACGAAAAACAAGGAAAGGATCGGTACATGCGGCAATAAAGAGCAATATAAAAATTTATTAATTTCATTTGTTTTCTTTTAGATTTCAAGCAAAGAGTAGGAAAAGATGAAGAAACATCAGAGTGAGACTCGATTTGAAAGGAAGGATAAAGCTTTATTATCATGATTTCACATGTTTTCTTTTAACACTCTTTTTTTAACGATTTTCTTTATCATCCACTTTTTTTTTATATTTTGGGTTCGGACCTAGTCATATTAATTCTTCTTAGTGCTTCTAGGAATGAGGATTCATCCTTGAACATCGGGTTGTGTAATAATTCTTTAGATATCGTCCATTAATTGGAATCATAGGTCGTTCTACGGCAATTCATTGGATTGATATAGACCTGGAGTATTGTCTCGACCACGAATGGCCCTTCCCAGTCGGTTCAAATTTACCTATCTTGCGATGTGCGAAGGCCAGTTTCTGAGAACAAAACCAAGTCACCGACTTTGAATGTCCTTGGACGGAGTAATTTATCATGGGCTGGATCATCTTGGCTTCGTCTTATTTCCAAATTCGAATTTGTCTTTGAAAGTCTTTTCCCTTCGAGCTTTCCAACTCTTCAAGTCGTAGTTTGGCATTTTTTTGTAGTGATCTTGTTTGTAGTCCCCGAGAGACGGAAGCTGAACCTCTAAGGGTAGAATGGCCTCGGACCCGTACACTAAGGCGTAAGGCGTAGGCGGTGGGAGTTCGAAGCGTCTTGTGACCTGGGCTTCCAACAACTTCTCTTGCTGAATTTCTCTTGTTGTCGTCCAAAGTTTTCTTTAGGATTTGGACGAGAGTTTATTAAAAGCCTCGGCCAAGCCGTTCGGCTCTTGGGTAGTAGTTGTGAATGGCCGTCGGTCGATCCCGTGTCTTGACAAAATTGTTGAGTCTTCGTGCTTCGAATGCGGACTAGTTATACGAGATAATTTGCGCGGAGCCTAAAGCGCGAATGACTTGATTCTTGAAGAGCTGTAGCCGCGTGATGTACTGCTATACTGGCGGTATTCTTACCTTCCCACTTGGAAAAGTAATACATGTTGCAAAGAATGAAGACGATGTCCTCTTAAAGAAGGCGGTTCTATCGGACCCACAATATTTGTGCCCCAACCTCAATGCCTATGACGCGATTGTGGGATGTAGCACATTTGGAGGAGTTGATGTAGAACCACTCCATGCCTTCATTCTTGGCAGTGACAACTCTTTGTGACTTTCATGCAATCGGTCATAATTGAGGGCCCGGTAATACCACAATCTTTTAATCTTCATTTTCATCTTGAGACCCAATCGATGGCGCCACAAAGTCCTAAATGCACTTCTTTAACAATTTCACGAGCTTCGGACTCGCTCGGGCATATTAGCACATCGATCAAAAGACCTTACGTATAACATATTATTTATTAATGCGTAAGATAGAGTTCTTTTCTTGTCGATGGTAGGTATAAATGGGTTGGTTTCTGTTTGCAAGTAATTATTAATGGTTGTCGCCAATCTTGTAACTTTTATTCTCTTCTGTGGTCTTTTCTTTTCTTCTGATTTGTGTATTGTATCCATGTCGAAGCTTGTGATAGGACTGTCGTCCTTGAGCGACATTTCAGCGACTCATCTGTGGCGAGCGGAATTCTTTTGCAAAGGCGAGAATTTAACGCATCTGCGAAAGCAATTTCTCTTATGGGAATCTTGTAGATCGTTACATTTGGAATTCTCTCCAATAACTTCATGGCATATTAGAAGTCTTGCTCAAACCTTGGTTTTAAAATCTGTACTATCGGCGACACATTGGAATGATCAGTAAGGGATCTGCGTAGATGTTGATATGCTTCATCCTATCAGATGTTTAATTCCGGTCCGGTTATAAGGGCTTCGTATTTTGCCTCAATGTTTGTACACGGTTGTTAGATAGTAGGAATATCTTAACATCCCCCGCGCTGCGAATTGTTATGAAGATTATTCGATCTGCCTTACCGGGCAACATCGTTTGCAATTCTTTATCTTTTTGTGCTGAAGATGCTGAGTGAAGTACGGTTCCCAACGTTGATCATCGGGGTCTTCTAGGCTCGTATCTGCTCATGCGGAAAATCATCATTGAGGGCGATTCGCAGATAAATGATGTGTTGCAAGGAAATGCCAGGACTTGTCCCTTTATAGCACGAAGAGGAACAAAAGTTATATCGAATTGCAATAGTATCATCGACCACTATCGTCTAGCCGGAAAGCATCGGGTAAGTCATCAAATATTACAATGGATTGAACTTCGAAATAAGGTCGACCTTATGAGAAAGCATGTAATGTCTAGGCTTTGAGCGGCGAAGATCGAGGGCAAACAATGCTTCTCGTCGAAGGATACTTCCACTTCCCGTCGGAATCGGATGACAACTTAAGTAATAGGGGTATTTTCTTTTCCCTCGTCATTGACCTAGGCTAGCGGGGCTTCGAGAGAGTCGTACGGCTGCGGTATAAATTATCAACGGTCGACCCGAGGTAAGAGTTGCTAACATAAGAGGTGTCATTAAATATTTTTTGATGTCATCGAAGGCATGTTGACATTTGGGTCCCAGTAAAGCTTGGCATCCTTCTTAACCAAAAGCGAGAAAAAGGCTAGCCTTCACGACAAATTCGAAATAAAACGTCGAAGATATGCACGACTTCCCATGAAAGGATGGTAGTTGTTTCAAGGTTTGGGAGAGGCGGCATTTCTAAGATAGCTTTAATCTTCCTCGGATCAATTTCAATTCCATGATGTCGAACAACGAATCCTAAGAATTTCCCGGAGGAGACGCCGAAGGGCTCATTTGAAGGGATTCATCTTAAGGTTATATTGTCTTAACCGCTCGAAAACAATTCTCGAATCATACAAATGATCTTCTATTAGTTTGCTTTTGATGACTACATCATACACGTAGCACTCGACTTGGTTGTGAATGAGATCATCAAAAATCCTTGTCATTGCTCTTTGATAGGTTGCTCTGCGTTCTTTAATCAAAACGGCATCAACGTAGCATTATACCCCGATCGGCATTACGAAGGCTATAAAGCTTTTCATCTTGGTGTACCATCTTTATTGGTTTTATACGATGATCCATCCATGAATGAGAAGACTTCATGTGTTGAAGCCGTGTCGATCATCGGTGCAGAATGGGTAGCGGGAATTCGTCCTTTGGACATGCTTTGTTCGATCTACGAAATCCACGCAGTTGATCGGCCAATTCTTCTTTAAAACTGGTACCACATTTGCTAACCAAGTTGGATATTGTTCATAGACAAATTTAGCATCTATTGATTTCTTAACTGACTATAACTTGTTGTTCAATCTCCGGACGCATTCCTTCTCGGAGCTTGTCGGCGGAACGACGTGGGATCTACTCCTAACTTGTGTGCGACCTGCGGAGCTAATCCTAGCATTTCATCATAACTCAAGCAAAACGGTCCTTGAATTCCATTAATAACTTGATTATCTCTTCGGAGTCTTCTTTATTGAGTAAGGAGCTAACGAAAGGTCGGCTTTAGGCTCTTCGCTAGTACCTAGGATTAACTTCCATTAACTCGTATTGTAGATTTAATTTCATCTTCAAATTCGGTGGAGCATTTCCAATTGGTAGCTCATCGAGATCATACGAAGCTTCCGGGCAACTTTCATCATGCTCGTGAGTGACAAGTAAGCAAAATCCCGAATCATCCAGCAGAGACCCTGCGCTGATGAATTTGAGACCATGTTTTGAATTGGGAGGCCGGCGGCATTGTTCCATAATTTTTTGAAGTGTTGTGTCGACCTTTTGTCCGTTTGTTTAGGTAAGACACCACGTTGAATTAAATTACGAGCAGTACCACTCGAAAGCGATTCCATTAATTCGGATGAAGTAACATCTTAGTGTACATCTTTACCGATGGAAGAAGAAGCACCACGGTAGAATTTGATCGGTTTAGTACCACCCACGTACTTCATGGCCACCATACCCTCGATCTTATTAGAATGGATCGGGGTCGGGGTCATAGTATGTACATAATGGATAATCTTTTCATACATTGATTTGTGATACACTTTCCTTTTCATCTTCGAGAGATCTTGAACTGAGGTTTCTTTTAGTTCTTGTTGTTGCTTCTTTCTTGATTTCTTCTTCTTCGGAACGGTTCTCATAATCAACGTCGATGACCGGTTTTTACGTCGAAGTTTGTTCCAACGTCTCTTCCTCGACCTCGTCACCGGCCTCGACCTGCGGGTGCGAGTTAGGAAAACCTTCACCATCTCACGGTAAGGGAGTGGTGATAGCTATAGGACTAGAATTTCGGGTTCTTCATTGTCTTGCACTTCTTTTGCTTCGTTTGGTATGGTGTTTACGGAGAATATTGTTTTCTTCGAGAGGCGCGTAGTAAAGTGCATCTTCATGAATTTCAATTTCATGTACGGAGAACATTTCATAGTCACCTTTGATACCTTGTTCTCCTCCTTCATAATAGTTTATGCCTTTGGTGCGAGACGACGGTACCATCAGGTTCTCATGGATCCATGGCCGACCCGGTAAGGCGTTGAATGATGTTTTGAGAATCAATTATATGGAATTTTGCGGTTGTCTTTGCCAAATCACCGATCTTCATTAACGGTGTTATTGATCAAAGTGCTCTTTCTCCTTTTACGATTGAACCCTCTTAATAACATCTTATGCAGCCGAGGTGCGAGCATCAATTTCCGGATATACTAACGTTCGAAGGCTCATTATAATAATTGATGCTTACGGATCGACCAACACCACGGAGAGCGTAAACTTTAGATAGTGAGCGATATGTACAACGGTCGATTGTGATCGGCCATTCCAAGTAGTAGATCATTGTCCGTGAAGGTAACACCTGTTGTTCTTTTGAGCAAACCTCATCTAAGTCTACCGGCCGTTGTTATGAGTGCAGGTCGAAATAAGACCTTTATCGGAAGTTTCCCTCATCTCCTTCGACAAGATCAGTGTATTAGATGCTCGGTTGTTCGTGGCTTCTAAGATGAGCTAGCACGTTATAATCTACTTTATTACCGGGCTCTTCATTTTCTTCCCGAATGAAGCGGAGATTCTTCGATGCGGTTGGCTCTTCTGAAATGACCACTGTTCCTTTATCCTTTGGACCCATTCTCGGAGGTAAAACATTTTCCCCTTCTTAAATTTACTTGAGTTACTTCTTGCATCGGTGTTGAATCTGCCGGTGTCTCCCTTGAATTGGAATAGTGGTTCTTCTACGATTGCTTGAGAATGCGGTAACAATTATCGTGATTGGAGCTCCTCGGAATTCACGAAAAGGACTCTTCGCTTCTCGAGCTTTCGTAGCCATCCTTGTGAACGTCTTCTCCTTCGTCGTGGTCATAGAGGTTAAGTATGATTTGTGAATCGTTATTTATATCAGAATCGAGATTCGGATTAGGTTGGTTTTCATTAGTTACGTAATCATTAGAAACGGTCGAAACGTAAACGAGCACGAAACTCTTATCATTATAAGATCTCTCTTGGGGCAAGCAAATAATCATACCGAGTCGAAAGGTTTGAGGGATTTCACCCGAATCGGAAACAACCATCCTAGGATAAGCATCCCTAGTCTACTCATTAGACCTCATTCTTCTTTTCTTCCACGATCTTACTCTTTGTCACGATCGATTCTTGATCGCGAGTGATAGCACTAGGCTTGGCGGGTCTCGAGCTACGAGTTGAGCACGCACCGAAGCGTTCTGGATATGATCCAAGATTTTCTTTGGAAAAGAATTTGTCTAGACGGTACTTCATCCATCATTGGTCGTGTAAGGGTCTATCGAAACAATAGGATCAGATTGAAATAACATAGACGGAACCTCCCTTTTTGGGGTTCCTTCATGTATTCCTTCGGTATCGTTATGTTCCCTTTCGGAGGTGCCCGAGTCGAGCCAAATCTTGAAAGTGATGCAAATCCTCACATCTTGTGCCAGAGCATCCGTTGGTAAGGGCTATAGTTTGGATGATCTCTCTTATTGACATCTTCCAACCTCTTGGGCTGCAGTGTTGAAAATCGGGTGTCTTAATTAAAGTTTGTGGAACATCTTCGCTGCGCTGGTTTAATGGATATTCCTTATTCAAAAATTCTTTTCGGGATAGAGGTGTGGACGAGGCGGTTGCTCATAATGCGGCGACGGATAGCTTGGTCGAGGTTGTTGATAAATCTGGCGATGTTGTTGGTAAGTACGTTGCGGTGGTTGATAGCTTCATTTGTCATTGCTACGGGCGTATCTGCCTTTGGTGCTTGCCCTTATCTCTTGCGGCGAAACGATTCAGACTTCTTTTCGAATGCTTTCACCGGTTTGTTTATTGGTCTTGTCCACGAAACTTAGTTGTTTTGCTTCTTCTTGTAAGCTCCCGGTCTTGCTAAACGCGGCTTCTCGAAAGTCTTAGTGTAAATCCTTGAATAAGTCTTCCAGACGTGGATGCTTTTCGATGGGATATGTTGCATGTTGTTCCTGTCGTGGCTCACACTTCATACTTAAATTTCTCCATCGAAGTATGTAATCCGCAGAGTTTCGTTCGGCGTCTGTTGCTCCACCACTAGATCACCGATCGTGATGTGGTCTTGAGCCATTCATGCTTAACCAAAGGTTTTCTAACTGCGAAAAGGTCTTAAGCTGAGCCATTGGCAATTACTGCATACCCGGTCGAAGGCAATGCATTAAGCTGGCAATGACTGTAGAAAGAGTAAAGCATCGCTCCCACGGCATTGCGGCAAGCGCACGAAAATGTGTAACATGCTATCGGGGGTTTCTGTGCCATGAGGTACGAACGGAAGGTGGTACGAAGCCTTTGGGTATTAAGAGCTTGCATCAAATTCTTCGGGGTATGGTCTGTCTGAATAGATGCTCAACTCTTGGTTGTGCTAAGACTTCTCACACCTGCTATTCTCTCATGTTTTTTATGTCTTTTTCGGGAATCATGCTCACATGCGAGAATCCTTCTTCGGTTGCTCGTTTACGGTAGCTGATTTAATCTCTTTCCACTGCATCTCTGACATGGATGATTTAAGAGTGTTTCTTTTCGAGTTGCACGACTTTGGAGAGTGGCTAAGGCTACGCATCTCTTCCATCTTCCTTGCCATTTGAGAAATTGTGTTATCCAGCCTTCTCACGAAGTTGTTCTCTCATCACACTTCGGCTCATCTCTTATTTGTTGCGGAGCACCTTGTGGTGACGATGCTCGTGTTTCGGCCATGTTGATCTCGGCATACTCTTCATCCATAAATTTTGATGAATCAACTTCATTTTCAACTTTTCTCCTCTTTCTTTTGCCAACCGGCGGATATCCGTCTAACTTTCCTATGGCATCCTCTTGTGGCCTCTTCCACATGGTCTCGCGGTTGTCGTGTGACGGCGGTGAATGTCTTTCTCGTGAGTTTCTTTCATTGCGGTCGCACTTCCTTCGGATTCAAGGCTCTGACGAGACTTTTCTTCCCGGGAATGCTGCGATGGTTTCGGTTCACAATAATGGTTGCCCCACCATCCTTCTCGCGGTATGTGACCTAGGACCGGATGGTCGGTCGGTGTGCGTAGGTAGGTGGTGTCCTCCTGTATATGGTTGTCGGCATATTTTTAGGTTGAGTGTTGTATTTTAAAAGAAAGGGGTAGCGAATAGAAATTGTGCGGCGAATTTTTAGATTTTAAATTTAATTTAAATATATATTTAATTTGGAAAGTAGCATTTGATTTTTGAAAATAATTTTAAGTTTGAAAAATTTTAAGATATGAAATCGACGATCTACATCACGAATAGTTTATATAAACGAGCATCGCATCACAAGCGAGTATTATCATCAGAAAAATGAACGCCTTTGTTTGATGATGGGGCTCGATTAAATAAACAGAAGATTTATTGTTATCTGTTTGATCTACGAACCAATTTTATAAGCCAACAAGTTCCCCTGCTTAATATAAAGAAATTAAGCGGGGTTTATATTACACAGGTTCTTAAAGTTCCGTATAAGGGCAAGCCTATAGTTAATTACATGTTAAATGAAGGGAATCATTTAAAAAACTCTCGTGTGATCGATTGGTTTTGCTCTCAAGAATTTCAAAGTTTAGGGTTTTCGAACAATTGGATTTTGAAAATTTCAAAGGGAATAGCTCAAATTTGGAGTTTATTTTAAGAGTCCGATGGAAGAGAAGTAGGAGAAGGCAGGATCCAAGAAGAATCTTGTCTTCCCAATGAAAGACTATCTTTATTGTTTGGCTTCAATTTGAGAGTTTATTTAATGTTGTAATCCTGCCAATTTTAGTTAATTAGGACTTATATTCGTATGACATGATCATACAAATAGCCTCGAAATTGTCGGGGGTTTATGTCGTATCAAGCAGTATCTCGGAATCTAAGACCGGTTAGGGCTTAATTTGCATAACACAACTATCTTAGTACCTAACAAAAAGTTGGTTACGTTCCACTAGGCAAGCTACCTCAAGTCTATGGCTTGGTTATTTATTTCTAAAGAAGGTTTTGCGATGTAGATTCCGGTTTCTTGGCCGACGATGGTCGTCTTGCTTATATGCTCAAGCTCCTTATTGTTGTAGAGGTTTAGTTTTAGAAGGTGAAAATCAGGAGATGAAGAAAAGTGTTTTGGTTTATAAGAGTCTTAAAGTTCAAATGGCTTTAATGTTTTATTAGAGATCTTAAAGTTGATTATAACAACCTTAGGTTAATATACCACGGTTCCATCATTCGGAAACTGCAGATTATTTTTATCGGATTCACTTAGTCCGAATGATTTTCTTGGAAATCAGGCAGATGAGTTCCATACTTTCATTTAGACCATGGGAAATCCCGTTAGCAACACGTAGGTTACATCATCCGAGTTATTCAGATCATCCAACGAGACTTTTTAATTTAGTTGTAGTTTGTAGTTTTGTGTTCTGTTTGTGATTAAATTTTGAGTTGTTTTATATTTTAAATGTTGTAGCGGTGAGTTTTATCTTGTTGTGACTTTTAATTTAGTTTTGTGTTTCGGTTTGTGGCTATCCTAAAAGTTTCGGTTTTCATGCTATGATCTTGTTTAACATGCATGAAGAGTAAAATGCGGCTCATATAAATAAATTTTGCAATAAAGTAAATTGAAATAAAATAAAAGCGTACGCATAGGAGGTCTTCCGTCGTTAAATTTGCACTTAAAACACGTATTTAACGCATTTAAATATTTATAACAAGTACCTAGGTAAAGCTAAGGGAAAGGTTTTGGTTATCTACCAAAATCTAATTATATTGTGATCGCTATGACGTCTAGGTTCTTGTGTTTTATTAAGGATGATTTCCTTCACCGAAGAACAATTAAGTTTGATTGTTCTTCTAAAACATCTCATCATATTGATAAAGTACTTAGGACAAGTCATAAGCATCTTTTCAATATGTGAAATTATTTTTGAGTCAAATGAATTTTATTGTACTCGTGAGTTAATCATCCAAGAATTTAGTTAAATTTTGCTTCTTGCTCGGTGAATTAAGATGTTTGATTATCCTATGAGTGGAGTGACATTTCACTTAATGCTCCATTTAAGAGTTATGATAACGAAAGCTTTTAAGGGCAAATTAATTTATTAAAGATTTTAATGATTTAACATTGGAATTGATGATTTAAAGTGGTTTAACCGGAGTATGAAATTTTAATAATTTTATGTTTGGAATAGTGTTAAGTTGTTTAATTTAATTAAATCTTTACATCTTTAATTATCTCGATGTATTAGATTAATTTGGGTTAAAAAGAGGTGTTTAGATTATTCAATTTAAATTTTAATGACTTAATTTAATTTAATTGAAATATTTTAGGTTAATTTTTAATTGAGTTGATTTTTTATGTTTTTAATTATGAATTGTCTTAAGGTTGATTTTCTTTAATATTTCAAATTTGTTTTAGATTTTTTTTAAAAGTAATTTCAAATTAATTTTAATGTTTTAAATTTATTTCAATTGGATTATCAAGTTATTAAATGTTTTAAGTTTTAATTTAATTAAGGTTTATTTTCCTTTTAATTATTCAATTATTAATTTCAATTATCACTTTAAATTTAATTAAAAGTTAAATATTATTAAAGTGATTCATTTAGGGATTGTAAATTAAAGAATTGATATCTTCTTAAATCATATCCCCAATCTTAATAATCCAATTTTAACTTATTCTTCAAAATTGAATTGTTTAATTAATTAAGGTTCACTTTTAATATTTTTAAGATGATTAATGGGTTTCTACCTCTTAATTAATTAATTTTCAATCATCTAATGAAAATTTTAAAATCGAGATATTTTACCCTCCCTTGGTTAAACCTAAATATTAATTAGGGTTAAAATTCTTTAATTACCTTTATGCCCCTTTAAGCATGTTCATTTCATAACTCATCATTAAGCTCAAATGAACTTAAAATTTTTATGTCACTTTACTCACATGTCAATTAAAACATTAGAGGAGAAAATGTGATTTGCAATTTAATTTAATTTATATAATTATCTTAATGAAAAATAGGAATTTTTAATGGAAATTCAACAACATGACCAAGGCAAGGTTGTCCTTAAGAAAATTATGGGATGTTCCTATTAACTAGAGGACTATTTGGACCAATTTTAGTGATTTTTAATTATATTTTATTTATTATAATTATTTTGATTTTTGGAATGTTAATTAATTATAAATAAAATTAAGAAAAATGGATTTATCTTTTTCATCGAGTCCTACGACCTCAAGGAGTTCGGAGAAGCAAATTTTATATTTTTTGATTTTTTTTATTTGTGAATTAATTTGGTGAAAAGGTTGGAAAATACATTTTTTAATATTAAAAATTGTCTTAAGCGTTTAAAATTCAATATATTAACGAGGAACTTGGGAAAAATATTTTGGTTTGTTCCAAAAGTGATTAGGAGTTAAAATATGACATTTTTGTGATTTTCATTACTTTTTGATTTTTATTATTTTTAAATTATTTAAAATATTAAAATATGATTAAAAATGAAAATTTTTAGAAAATTTCAATTTTAATTTTCTTAGATTCCTGCGATATCGGAAAGTCCCAAACACGATTGCAGTGAATTTTTAAAATGTATTTTTGGAGTTATGAATTTTAAAATTTAATTTTGATCATGTGATTTAATTAATCCATTTAGTGAGGCTAATCACCTCGATTGGTTTCTAATTTTTATTTGAGACTCTTCGACCCCAGATTAGTGGAGAATTGTTTTGGTGATTTTGATGTATGGTTAACTTGGAATTAATTAAAATTATGTTTTGAGTGTTCGAGGCAGAGTGGGTTATTCTTAATGAATTAACTGCGACCATATTTTCTAGGGTCCTCTGATCCTAAGATACTTTCCCCAAATTTTCCTAAAATTTTCTAAGAAATGCGATTCTTTAGATTAAAATGCAGAAACGGACACAAAAATTTGGAAGAATGATAACTTGCCGCCCAGAGGTGGCCTCTAACCTTGAAAAATTCAGGGAATGTTCCTAAGATCAGAGGCTACAAAAGCCACATGGTCTCATGCCATGGTGAATTGTATAAAAATGGAGAATTAAAACATTGAAATGAGTAAATAATTAATAAAAAATAAAATACTTTCCATCAAATTGACTCAATTATTTTTCCACATTATTCTCCTCATACATTTGAGCAAGAGGCTATTTTTTAGTTTATTTTTTTGATTTATCTATGCAAAGTTATGGATTTTTTCGGTTACGGGTATTTAAATAAATATAAAATAACCTATTTTATCTACTTATCCACGAGGCGCCGCGTCAGCTCGCGGCTCGAAATCCCGCGTCGCCTCCCTATTCGACGCGCGCCATCCGACTCGCGCTCCGGGGGCCCGCCGGTTCATGTCCCGTTCACTCATCCGACGCGATATGCACCGTCCATTCGATACACGCTCGATCTGACGGTGGCCGATCAACGTCTTTGCCTGGTGTGTCCCGAGAGTCGTCCTCCTCGACCCTAAGATCTCTCCTCATTTCTCAACGGATTTTTCATGTTCTTATGCTCTATGGATTCGTCTTGAGAGACGAACACATCCATATGGTTTATGTGCTATGAAATTAAGCCAAGCAAAATAGAGAATCGTTGGAGCTCGGGAGGAAGAAGGGGTCCATACCTTAGCTCGTCGACTACGATCGGAGAGTTGTGGCACCTTCGATTGCACCCCGAGGAAGCTCCGAGATGAAGTCTCTGGCTCTGCGGAATTGCCTAGGTATGAAAGTGACCAAGGTCGATTTCAAAGCTTGGCCAGATAGAGAAGGATGGTGGCTGGTGAGAGGGCTTTCAATTGAACTCCTTCTCTTAGGTCTTGTGCGGGTGTGGGTGAGTTTAATTTGATTTTGGTGAAGGTTTCAGAGTTGTCTAGTTTTTTGGTGGATTTTTTACTAAGAAATTGAGCTACGGTAATGGGGATTAACGCAAAGGACCACGAGAATCAATTGCTCTGGGTTAGGGAGAAGGTCTTTGGAACAATTTTGGCGAGAGTTTGTTAAGTTCTGGTTCATCGCCTTGTTTGGCCGAGAAGTGGTTAGGGTTTAAATAAGAAACAGTGGCCAGAGGGCTTATGAGGTCGGGCTTGGGATGGTGCCTTGGTCGGGGAAGAACGACCCTGAGTGGCCATTGGGCATGGGGCGGCTGAGCGAGGAGAATTTGGGAGTTTTGGCTCACATGGGCTCTCGGCCATGGAGTTTTTCGGCGGCCCCGGATGGCCGACGGGGTCGGGTCACCATCTTAACTCGGTGAGTCCGGGGATTGAGTTTTGTGCAATCGTTGGCTTTGGCTATGTGTAGATTTGATTTAAGTGGAAAGGGAGGAAGGCTTATTTTGGCTTGATTTGGTCCAGGCATGGTTTGAGCTGAGTGCACCTCCCAAAGGCTTGACTTTGGGGTGAGGAAGAATCATTTAGGTGGTGGGAAGGGTGAGTGAAGTCCCCATCCAAGGTGATGTGGCTAAAGCTTGGTTTTAGAGTATAGCATAGTGAGGTTAAAGAAGATAATGAAGGCTTAGGAAAGGCTCCCCTCTTCTTATATAAATGACTAGGTGAGGTGTAAAAACTCTCATGGCTTCATATGGCTTGTAAATGGCTCACATTTGGCTTACATTTGGCTTGGAAAAGGTTGGCTTGTTTCATGAAAAAAGGGTTTTGGAATTTTTTGATGAATTTAAGGGAATTGGCATGTGTCTTGATTTGGAATGATTTGATTATTGATTTAGGACTTAGGGATGATTTCAATTAAAGGTATGGTGAGAAAGAATTTTTCATGTGGGCTTTAGAGCCAATTTTGGGCTTTTTGAAATCATTTGGATGTTTTAGAATGGTTTAAGGAAGTGGGTTTTTGATTTTAAAATGGACTTTTGGAAGAAAGTTATGAAGGATCATCGAATAAATGTTGGGTTTGAATTTGGATGTATCATGAGTGATTTGGAAAAGGGAGTTTGGTGTCATTTGAGTTGAATTGGATTTAATTTGGGTCTTTTTAGTAATGGGTCAAAATGGATCAAGGACTAACTTGGGCTATCTTGGGTTAAGGTTGGGCTAATGTTGGTTTTAATGTAAAATTAATGTTGGGAAATGTTTATGGGAGTGTTACAAAGAGTTTTTAATTTTGGTTGGGTTTTGATTTGGGGATTTGGGCCTATTTGGGTTAGGTTTGGGTTTAGGCCAATTTAGGGGATTGGTTTTGGGTTATGTTTGGGTGGAGTTTAGGTTCAAATTTGGAGACGTACGGGGTTAGTGTTTTTGAGGGATGTTAGGAAGGTTTTAGAAAAGATTTGGGGCTAATTGGAGTTGAGTTGGGTTGGTTTGAGGCTAAGTTTAGGTCATGGGCAAGGTGGGCTTCAACTTCAAATTGAAATTGGATCCAAATGTTCATCAAATTGGGCTTGTATTTAGGGTAAATTGGTATTTGTGATATTGAATTGAAGTTTAGAATTGAATTGGATCAAAATTGAGGTCAGTGGAGTGGTTTACTGGTTGGACATTGGGTCCATGTGGGTTAAAAATGGGTTAAAATGGGGGTTAGAGAGTAAAAATTGGGTTAAATTGACAAAATTGGCCCATGGTGTAGTTGAATAAAATAAAATTGAGAATATTTAGGATTTACGAAATTTTTGGGAATTTTGGAATTTTTGAATTTTTGTGTCAAAAGGGTATTTTGGGTGTTTGGAGGGGTATTGAGGGGTATTTTTGGAAAATTTTGGTGTGTTGGTCATGGATGATCCAGATTTTAGTGGGATAAAATGTTTAGGATTGATTTTGAGGAATTTTTGGGTAATTTAGGCAATTTTGCGAAAATTTGGGCAATTGAGGCATTTGGTAGGCTTGGTAGGTTTAGGGTCCGGGGGGTCGAAATTGAAATTTTGGAAAAGTGATGATTGATCAAGTGTGAGTGAAATGAAGTCATTTTGGTTGAGCCATGAGTGTAAGAGCCATGAGACTCACCTTGGGCACTCGATATGTTGTTTCTAATATCTTGTGGCTTGAGGGTTGAGGATATCCGTATGGATTACTACATGAAATCAAGAAGTCAAGTTAGCTAAAAAGAGAATAGTTTTAGGAGTTTGGAATGTGTGTGTGGGAGTGTGGTGTGTGCAAGCTCACCCTCACGAGACCAAGGCACCCGGTGTCCTAAGGCAGAGAATCCTATAGAAAACTCATCCTTTAAACCTCCCCGCATATTGATTTGACCCTCTAAGTGTTTTGGGGTTTTACGATCAAACTTGTGGGGTGTAAAAAAGGAGATCGAAATCTTTTGAAATTCTAAGTGATGGGTCTCATCTCTAGTCCTCTAAAGATAGTCGAAAACTAGGCTAGATGTAAGTACTAAGGAGAGAGAAGAGAAAAGACCCGTCAAAAATGAGGTCAACAAATGGACCCCCGATAGGTGTGGTGTCTTGGCTTAAACTGCAAAGCGCGTATTGACGTTAGTGAAGAAGAGATCAACGGAGAACCAACACGAAATCTAGTGACACACTTACAATGAAGTATAGAAAATTTTCGGCAGAATTATCGTAAATCTCAAAAGTAGAAGATCCTAAACTCTAGGCGGGAAAAAAGGAGGTGAATTCTTGATTACAAGACCGGAAGATTTTTTTGATTTAGATTTCATTTCATTTTATTCAAATTATAATGTGTGAGTTTGGATTTGATTTTGTTTGAGTTTCATTTTCGATTAAAGTTTAATTTAAGTGATTTAAGGAAATCTGGTTGAAATGAAGTGGAACCTAGGTTCCGATCTCGGGATGCAAAGAGAAGCTGATTTAAGTACCGGTCTCGAGAGGAGAATCAAAAGTTTAAATATCGATTGAAAAGCATGAGAATCAAAATTTAAGTATGATCTCGAAATGAAATTTGGAATTTAGGACCCAGTCTCGAAGGTTTAAAATGTTGCATTGGTATCAACCTCGAAAAGAGTCGGAATTTGAGTACGAGCCTTGAAAGGAGAGAACTAGAATTTGGTACACCGGTCTCGAAGGTTTAAAAGGTTGAAATTTGGTATCCCAACCTCGAAAGAAAGTGAAAATGCCATTTCTCGAAAAGGAGAAGCTAGATTTGGTACCGATCTCGAAGGTTTAAAGGTTGAAATTTGGTATCGACCTCGAAAGAGTCGAAATTTAGTCTCTTAGGAACTAGAAATGAGAAGAACTAGAACTTGGTACCGGTATCGAAGGGATTTAAAGGTTGAAATTTGGTATCAACCTCGAAAGAGGGAGTCGGGTGAATGTTGACCTCGAAGGAAAGCTGATTTGGTACCGTTACGGAGGTTTAAAAGGTTGAAATTTGGTATCAACCTCGAAGAGTTGGAATTTGGTACCGACCTTAAAAGGAGAGAAGCTGGAATTTGGTATTAGTCTGAAGGTTTAAAAGTTTGAAATTTGGTATCAATCTTGAAAGAGAGTCGGAATTTGGTACGCGACCTCGAAAGGTGAGGAAGCCCAAGATTTCGTGCAGTCTCAGGTTTAAGGTTTAAATTTGGTATCAACCTCGAAAGGCGGAATTTGGTACCGGTCTCGAAGGTTTAAAAGAAAATTGGAGATTATTTGGAAGATTTTGTGAAAATTTCGGTTTAGTGGAGGATTGGAATGAGACGTGAAAGCGTCTTACATCTCGGGATCGTTGATAGAAGTTTGATTATTTGGCGAAGGATATGAATCCATGCCATCGAGGGCAAATTGAAAATTTTCATGGTTACGTAGTAGTGGGCTTCAGTCGATCTTCTCAAAGAGTGAAGGAACCGCGGAGAGTCAAACAGATTTCGAGAGCATTGGGGCTGGGGATTTCATATTTGGTATTTTAGTTGCTTGTTGTGATTCGATTGACAGTTTTTCAGTTGAGTTCAATTTTGTTAAGGTTAGTGTTATTTGTAGTTTGTTTTGACATTCGGATTTTTTTTTTTAAAGAGAGTTTTCATTTATTTTTATTTTTCTTTTTGTTTTTGTTGAAGTTCTTTTAAATTTAGTAATTTTGGGTAATTTTGCAAAAAGGTGAGGCTGGCTGTATGATGCTTTCATTTAATCTTGTTAATACATCATACCCTTGATCAAAACAGCAGTGATATTTTCTTTGAAATTCAATATCTCATACAAGCAATATAAATCCAAACGGATTATGTAAAATTCTTGCAAGTTGTTTCCAAAAGCATGCGTAAATCTCCATTATGCGAATAGTGAGATACATGGACAATAACATCACCTTCCAAGCCACCACTTGGCGGGAATACCTTATGGATGTGCATTGAGTGTTATCTCCCATGTAACTCACAGCTCGTAAAGGCCGAGCTCTCTAACTCGAATGCGGATGAAAGTGAAAAGTAATCTTTACGTATTTCTCCTGAAAGTAACGAGAGATCGGCTCAACGGGCACTCTTGGAATGCAATGCTTCACGATGTCTGCTCATTCCCATTTTAACACCATATTGAGGCCTACCGTATTGATATCTCCACCGGCCCTCGAATTCTCAGGGAGCTGCTATCAGTCGAGATCCGAACATGATATTACCTTGGTTGACAAAAGACAACGTGCGAAAGGTCTAACGAAATCATGATGGTCGATGTGTGGAAGTATGCGATCGCCCCTCCTTGTAGATGTTAATGATGTTGCGTGGGTATGCGATCTGCGGGCAATACCTTCCATGTCACCATCCTCTTTACCATTCTTTTAATAATATTCGGCATCGGATCCACCTCCTTTGTGACGGAGTATCACAGTGGATTTCCTTTTTCGGTCTAGTGAAGTTGTAGCAACACTCGCATTGAATCGTAACTCTTCCTTTCTGAAAAGCCATCTTTGAGGTTGAATAAGTTTTACGCATAGACGACAGCTCGGCCCATTTTCTCAAGTTCAACGATGCAGTCTACAATTTTAAATTGTGGTAGTCCGAAAACATACGTATGCGGCACAAGGCCTTCAACATGTTAACCCTCTTGCCACGGATTCTTTCGAAGTATTTGAAAATTTTCTTTTCAACAGTCTGCATCCTTTCCGGCTCATATTGGACTTATAAACTGAGAGGTACAGTAACGTCTTGTGGGATGTATGGTTCCAACAGGCGTGTTCTTGTCTCGGCTCCTCGGAGATAATCTCTGTGGGGGACATCCTCGGGTTGCTTTCGCAACAAGACTCTTTAAACTAGTGCATTTGTTTAGTGTCGTGGCACGGATGCAATTTTACGCTTTTATTTGGAATTTCTTTCACTTTTCCTGGTTATTCTTTGAATTTTCTTCCTCTTTTCAGATCTTTGGTAGACCAATTTCTTTGTAGCATTTTCAACGACGGTAGTAGTTGTCCTTTCATGTTGATTCGGCCTTTAGATGGGTTAGCATCTTGCGAATGGGTCGGTTCTTGTTTCTTCGTTGGGTCGGAGTGAGAGTAGCTCTCCTTGCCTCTTGAATTTCTATGGGCATTGCGGCGGCGAGCACATGCTACGTTGTAGCCACGGACTTAACTTTCTTGTCTTCTCTGTTGCATGAGCGGTATTTACTTTTCTTTTCTTACAATACATTTAGATGGTTAACTTGAGTCACCAAATTTTATCATTGTATGGGTTTGCGGAGCTCTCCCCGATCAATCATAGTCCAATCATTCTCTTCGTGCGTAGCTCGGTGTGAAGTCAGAGTCGATCTCGATCACGGCTCCATCCTTGATCCTTTTTTTATCGATTGCTAGACTCACGCCATTCTTAAAGTTCAAAACCGAAGCGGATTCGACATTTTCTGAAAAACAAGGAAAGGATCGGGGAGCTGTACTAAGAACAAGAACGTGAAAAATTTATTAATGGAAAATTTCATTTTGTTTCTTTAATTTCGACAAGAGTAGGAAAGATGAAAGGAGATCAAGAGTGAGACTCGATTTGAAAGGAAGGATAAAAACTTTATTATCATGATTTCACATGTTTTCTTTTAACACTTTTCTTTGATCTTCTTTATCATCCATTTTTTTTTATATTTTTGGGTTCGAACTTGATATTAAGTAATTACGTACTGTGCTTACAGGAATGAGGATTTAATCCTTTGAAACATGTCAGTTGCGTAATACTTCTTTAGATATAGAATCCATTAATTGAAAGCATGGTCGTTCTTCGGCATTTCATCGGTTGATATGGAACCTCCGAGTAGGCTTGTCTCGACCACGGGTGGCCTTCCCAGAGTCGGTTCCAATTTACCACCTATCTTGTGATGTGCGAGAATAGGTCTTACGAGAGGAGCAAAACCAAGTCACCAGGCTTTGAATGTCCTTGGACGGACTAATTATCATGGGCACAGATCATCTTGGCTTGATATAGTTCCAAATTCTCTTTTGTGCTAAATTCTTTTCCCTTCAAGCTTTCCAACTCTACAGTCGTGATTTGGCATTTTCTTAAATAGTGATCTTGTTTGTGGCTGCAATTGCGAGGAGTATATACAACTTAAATATCAGGCATGTATTAGTTTTTGAAGCAAGCAATAACAAATGTACCAAAACATGAACTGATCAATTCGAAAATAGTTATGTTTTCAAAGTGAAATCTAAAATAGACAACAGGACAACTAATCAGTGTTATTTTCGTGGCACTTTAGTCCACAGATCTGGATGGAGACAAAACTTGTCCTATTTCAAATCATACAACTCCTTACAATTTCAAAGCATTTTTTTTTATCAATGAATGTAAATATTATCTCTCTATTTGAACTCATATACCACACATAATTATATGTAAATAAAACACATATAATTCAACACAAATTTTACACATGCAATAATCTCTCCATCAAATACATGTGATGACAGTTGGGTACACATGCCATGCGGCCCCTTTTTTGTACTCATCACATACTGAAAAAATGAAAAAAATAAAATGCATATTGTGAAAGAAATTTTGTCTTCTACTTTACAGGAAACAAATTTTTTTTTATCGCTGCCAATGCACAACGAATCTACAGTAAAGCAGGCTCTGTATAGCAGTCCAGAGAACAATAGCACTATATCACATAATGCCCAGACTCGTCTTAACTTTTCACCTTTTACCCTTCTCGAAGATGAATAGTACAATTCCCTCAGTAAGTACTCTGATGATAGAGTAACACAAGTTCAGTAAAATTTTCTGTAAGATTTACATTATAAACGCTTAAAACCCAAGTATTTATATCTCACGCCTAAATTTTAATTTTGAGTTGTATTATTATATCATGATAAGATAAATTTTAATTTGTAAAAATTAAAAATAATGATTTTTTAGATAAGATATAAACGCCTAAAGTTTAAATGTTAAATATGCATTATCTAATACATATTCTAATAAGTCTATTTTGTAGATGAGACTGCAATCATGGAAACAAATATAAATATATATAGGTATACATATTTATGAATTCTCTTGACAATGACAAAAACTTTTCAATCTCCTCAACAAAAGCATGGATTACTAGAATACAAAAATCTATCCTGCAACTACCACTTAAAACCCCTTCTCAAATTACTAACAACACACACGTACAATCAATCCTCTCTTCTTCGACCTTTCATCTTCCATTAGTTCGATTTATCTCATCTGTGGCAGACGCAACGGTATCGATAGGCACTGTTCATAGGGTCGTTGGTGTCAACTGGAACTTGTTCGGCTTGGCATTTGAATCTGCAGCCTCTGCACTCGTTGTAGGTGCAATGGGGCGCCATGGAACCAATCATCAATCTTCTTTCAGTGCCGTCTCTCTTCTCCTTCAGTTTCAAACTGTATCGAATTTGTGACTGTATTGTGCTTTTCCTATGCTGTATGAAATAAGGCATTGTAACGCACAATGTATATTTTTTAGTAGACAAAACTAATTTTTTTTGAAAAAATGTGAAAATTGAGGCAGTCAACATAATTAATATACCTTCGCTTGGATACCATTGTTGATTGCTGAGGAGTTTGAGGATGAAACAGGATCTGCAAACAAGAGACCAGTGGAGGATAGGAGGAGGTAGAGGAAGAGGAAGGAGAATAGGGAGGATGGGGTTTTAATGGTCATGACTTCAAGTGGAATGGAGAGAAAGATAGGAAATGAGAGGTGAAATGTGGAGAAAAGAAGAGGGAATATATAGAGGTAGAGGAAACAGAAGTGGGGAGGAGTTGGGTCCAATTGTGGAAAGGCAGTCACTGTACTGCAGCCTTAAGGTAGTTTTAGAGGCCACATCTATTTGATTGAAATGCCCATCAATAATTTTAAATGCATTTCTATTCTCGTCTTCACTGTTTATTTTAATTAAGAAGTTATATAGAATTGAATTTTACTGTACTATTTATTTCGTACTTTATTTCAGTGTAATTCTTCTATATTTGGGCTTATTTAATTGGATGGAAAATGAAATTAATAAGAAATTGCAGAATTATGTTTTCAGGAACGTTAGCTGTTGAGCCAATTCAATTTATATATTTGATTGGAATTGTTGTTATTCTGAGTTTGAGATATAGGACGTATTTTGTTGAAAGCTGTTGGAGGAATTTGTAGTGTTTAAAATTTGCACTCACATAACTTGCATATCTAATTAGGGAAAAATTTTTGTGTCTGGACTCCGGACGTAAAACTTGTCATGTGGCAAGTGGGCCTCATATATTTTTTAAAAATCACCTCTAACCAGTGTATTGCAGTAGGACTCACTTGCCTGTGTCAAATTTTCACTGGACTTTAAACGTAAAGTTACATCCGGAATCCGGACGCAACATTCTCTCCCAATTAGGACGCTAGGTTCGCTCATTATGCTATTAATTAGAATTAAAAAGAATAAATGTGTGAACTTTGAATATTAGATTCATGAGCTTGGAAACATAGAAGTTGGTGTCGGCTTAATTACAATTTATAGGTATCAGTCACTAACATTTATGTCTTTTTGAATATCACATGTTCAATTGGATGAAATTATTATCATTGTTTACCATCATTTTAATTTGGGCTTACCATTTAAGGACTTGCTCGAGCTTGTTTCATATACATTGGTTTGCTAACACGAAGCAATCTCACCTTAACACACTTGAATGTGGCTGCATTAGCAAGATATTGAGCATGCCAAGAGCCCATCGATAACATCAAAATTATGTTAAATTTATTTCCATGTGTCTCCTTGGTCACCTCTCTAACCTATGCTATTTTTAAATGTGATAAGATTCTATAAGATCTCATATATGATCCTATTCTTCTTAGTTAACCGCAATTTTAAAGAATTGTATGTCTTATCACTTATGATTGTGTCCATCAACATATAATTTCTTGTCCACTACAGGATATCATCATATTTTCAATCGTTAAAAATTATCGGTGTATAATATAAAATCGTCGGTTAATATATTTTAGATAATTTATAGATGGTTTGTGGGGTGTAGCTAAATGGCTTGTTGGTAATTTTGAAAAAGACGATTTTGCAGATGGCCCCTACTTTTTGACGGTATTCTAATAGGTAATACTGTAAGCTGAAATATAATTCATTGTTAAGTTGTTGGTATCCGTTGGTAACATATATGATAGCCAAGAAACCATCGAATATTATCAGAGGGGTGATCCTTTGTTATACGTCGTTAAGCCGTCGGAAGCCTCTGACGGTCAAATTCGTCGATAATATGGTGTATAAAATGAAATTATCTACCTCTGGTTTTTCATAGTTTTACGAGCAGTTAGAAATAGCCATCTCTTTATCGGTAGCGCATCGAAAGATCATCGGTATAATAACTAGTTGTTATTAACCGTCAGATATCAAAATGAATGTATCGAAAACCGTCAGATATCTGTTAGAAAACTATCGAAAATCTGTAGAGTATCTGAAGGCTTACCGACATATAACTTTATTTATCATTATAATTTCATACCTGCAATCGTAACACATACATATCCAATGATATATCACATAGTACAATTACCAATCCAAGAGTTATTAGACTATAATCATGGTAATGAATGTGATGATATACTACTGATATAACAACGCCAAGGTAAACGAAATTGTAGTCGCAGTTGATGGTGGTGCTGGTGCGGCGAGAGGTGTGGGGGTGTAAACATCACGGTGTAGGCCTGCTATGATGAGTCCATCGCAACATTGGTCGTGGTAGAGAGCAACTGGGCAATGCTCACCTCTAGAGTAACATGACCACCATGGCTGACAGGGGCCCTTTTCTTCTGGTATTAACCAAGGCCACGTCTCCCATGAAGAGGGAAACCGTCTCTGCCTCCTAGAGCCATCTATAATAAGGAATGAAAAATTAATTAGTGCACATAATTTCAAATAAAAGTATGATCATAATATAAAGTGTTATATACAAAAAACTGAAACTGAAAATTCAAAAGACAAAATATAAAGTGCTATCTATAAATGCTAAAACTGAAAACACAAAATGATGCAGTAAATAGAAGGTGAAACTGTAAAGTGCAATATACAAACTAATGAAACTGAAAAACACAAAACTACGCAACAAACATAAGACAAAAATGTAAAGTGTAATATACAAATTACTAAAACTAAAAACACAAAAGTACGCAGTAAGCATAAGACTAAAATGAAAAGTGCAATATACAAATTACGGAAATTGAAAACACATGACTACGAAGTAAATAGAATGCAAAACCGTAAAGTGTAATCTACCATCTTAACTAATATATAAGTAAACATCATATGCAAGTACAAATAAAATGTAAAGTGTAATCTACAGAACATCGGAACTGAAAAACATATAACTACACAGTAAACAAAAGGCAACACTGACCTTATAGCATTTTGAATAACTTACACTTTTTAGTCAGTCTAGTCTAATGAATGACTAGACGATGTAGTTAAATTTTCTCTGTCCAAACATCACTAGAGTTATACTCATCACTGAGAGAAATTTTTCGTGTTTACCACTAGAATCCGTTAAATTTAGCTCTTAATAGTTTCGAGTGGAATGCATAAGTCTATCATTTTTTTCTCTTGATGAGCCAGTTCAAAAGTATACTGAATATCAATGGTCGCTCTAAGTTTGTTCATTATGATTACTACCATGTCAACTTTATCACTTGCTTTATAGAACATCTAAGATAATATATCTGACTCACTTGTCTTTCTAGAATGAAAGGATCAAATTTAGCATATCCTCTGCTCACCTTAACTTTTACGATATTATACAGTTGTGTTACTCTTGTTCCACAATTAGGGACATGATCAACCAATCACAGTTGACATAGATACACTTCTTCACATGGAGTCAGGATATGCTAATTCAACAACTTATTTGAGAATCCAATAATCATCTATCTTCATCTGATTTATCATTTTCTTTAACACAAATACTAGAATTACAAGTATTTTTTTTCTTCTAATCAAGAACTTGTTGAAACCTGTAGTCCTTCACATCGTAAATTTATAAAAATTTCATGATGTGCGTGGGTCTCCAAGCAAGATCTATTAAGCCCTGAATAGTTACTCTATTATTCCGATCATGAATCTATGAACTCATAAGAAATCAAGTGTCATTCAAGACATCTAAAAATGATCATGTAAGATGAGTAACAAAATTGCCAAATTTTATTTTATGTGCGTTGTGAACCACTAGAGGAAATCATTATTTTTCTTGTGACTTGTGATATCTTCTTCATGTGAATTTATGAACCTATAACTATGATATTCACACAACCAGCAGCCTTTGGAATGTCGCTAAAAATCTAGAGTAAATCATTCTCAGTTACGCTTGGAGTTGACATTGATTTCTTAACTTTTTCTCATGAATGCATTTATATTTAGCCGACTAGCGATTCTCCTTCACCTTCAACTTCTGAGTCATCCCAAGATGACCCCTTTTAGCTGGTATACAATGCAACAAATTCATTTAAGTTCAAACTTTTGATTGACCAGGCCTGACAAAATGAATCAATCAAATGCTATGACGCTCCCAACTCGAAGCTACTCACCCATAACTTTTTCCGATCGCAGGTGGGAAGGGAGCACCCCAAAGAACTACTTCTCATTCTTCATCATCACCATCTGTGTCTTCAACTCCTAGTTCTCTTCATTGGCGATCGAAAAACATGAGAGAGGGTGGCGATCTTCTCCTATGCAGCTGTCAATTCCCTCTCGGCTATCATAGCTTGCTACTCAGACTTCTTAGCAAGCCTGGCCAAGATCTCAACCCTTTTTGAGGCGGCTTTCCACTACATCTTGATCCAGTCCAACATTGACTGGAGGTGGGAAGGCTTCAACATTTTCAAGTGGTAGCGATCGGTCATTCTGTAAAGTTTGGGTCGCTCAAGCGCCCGGAGAGACTTAGCAAATGCACGTGACTAGATCACTTCCACAAAAGCGGATGGTAGACTTTGACCAATGGTATACTGATGTACCAGTCCACCTTTCGGTTGATGACTGTGTATCAACCATTAAAAGAATTTAAGACCTTGGCCTCATGGATCTCAGAGGTATCTGGTAAACTAGAGAACCCAAATTATTTTTGATAGAAAGAGGGGGTGGAGGAGTCGAATCAGCAACTAACTCCTTCCCTTCCCTATGCTTTACTTTCATTAGAGACACTGACTCCAAGTTTATCTTGGACTTGATATAGGTAGCAGATGTAGGCTAACTAGCCTCGCTCCTAGTAGATAAACTAATGAATGAAGGATTGTGGGGAGACAAAGTTGTTAGTTCTCTCGCTTCTTCCTCAGAGGACTCTTTAGCTTCACTCTCTTCTGAGTGATTGGATGGCTCCTTAGATTCTCGGCGACATTGCCTGAAAGAGCTGCATGACCTGACCCACAATTACGCAATAATTTAAGTTCTCTAAAGATGGCAAAAAACTTGACACAATTTATAAATTGCGGCTAGCATGCAAAATCAAAATTTTGTAAAATTTATAATCTAGTTTACACACTAGGGGTACTACGTAAGTATACATATCGTTTCAAGTAATATAAAGCTTTTTTTAGAAACCTAGTATCGATCCCACAAAGACGCGAGGTAAGAAATCCTTTAGGCTAATTCAAGTCTAATACAATCAGGCCTTAGTTTGGAATGTCGATTAAAGTGGTTTTTCTAATAACTATTGCTAAATAAAAATCTTAAATATAAAGATAATTTATCTGGATAAATTATTTTGGAAAATTTTGAGATATTAAAGACTACCCGTCTCATGCAATGACCTAGATAATGTGTAGAAATTAAATGCTTAGAATTTAATGTAGTAGTGACAAATAGGAGCATACCTATTCTTTACCCTTTGGTCCAGGTATAAAGAACATTGACTAGTCTAAAGGTTGGTGTAGGAGTGTTATTAGTAAATTTGGGTAGGCTCCAGTCTCTCGCTTTTAGATTACCCACTGTGCTCTCTCTATAAGACCTATCAGTGACCCTTTTTCCTCCCTATAGACTAAATTGATAAATCTAGCCTATCACTCTAGAAACATTCAATTCTACGCTCATCAAATCTTATCTTCCTATCTATTTGCACTCCCCCTCGGAAGATTACTTCTGATCTTCTAAAGTGAAATGCATTATTCACTAGTTAAGAAATCTTAGCCCACGGTCAGGTCTATAAGATTTTTTCACATGTTTTAACAATACAAGTGATCAGTTTGCAAAGTAAACCACTAGCCGATGAAAATACCATCACATAAATAAAATAAAAAAATATCTAAGTAAATCTAGATTCCTAAACATGCATCTATTTCATTATAAAAGAAAAGTAAAATGAAGATAATGACATAAGAAGTAAAAGAATTGATAGAATTATTAAGTGCCAACAAGGAACATATGTCTTTACTATTCCATTAGTTTATGTAACTATCTGTCACCTAGAAGCATCTAATAGAAACAACTTATTAAATTATATTTCCTTAAAATTTGCATTGCCGCCTAACTATTTTTCAAGCCAGTCGGTCAATGTGAGTGCACTCAAGTTGCGAGATCACCACTCACCCGAGTCTTAGTTTCACTTAAAACATATTTTAACATAACCTATTGCCACCTAAGTTATGTCGATAAAGAAAATGAGATATTATTCATCACTTGAAAATAAAAATAACTCTATCATAAAAATAATTTTCCTACACATGCCACTACTTCATATTAAAAAAAAGAGTAAAGGAAATTACTTATGAATAATGGATAAAACACAACAGAAAACTTCGTTTAAATCAAAGAAAATCCACTGAAAAGTGTTTACAACAATTACAAGATAATAAAAAATATAATACTTATTTTTTTCTCTCTGATAGAAAGAAGAAAATCTCTCCACCAAAGTCTCCTACCGATCCATGCGCCACACATACATTCTTTACATATATCTCTCAAAATCCCTAACCAATCTCTCTAGAGAATGTACAATTCTACATCTTCTACTCACACACACACACCCTATGGACCTTATGTAAAATGACTCTAGAATGACCCCAAAACGACTCTCTTTGGTAGCCAAAATAATCTATATTTATAGAGCTTCGAAATGACCAGGGGTTGCTTGAGGCACCTCTTCAAAATTTGGCTATATTCAATGACTATTCTAGAAAATAATGATGGCGCCTAGGCGCTAGTTCAAATGATTTAATTTAGAGCATTTTGCTCCAAGAGACACATATCTTCATTAAAATGTGTTTAGATTCATTGAATAATTCATTTTAGGCGTGTATTGCCATCTGGAACCTTCTAGATCATCTTAGAACCGCAAAAAATCATGCAAAAACCATCCCCAACCGTTTCTGGCACCTAGGCGCCGTTTTCTCGACATCGCTAGCGCTTAGGTGCCAGTTTGGGCGCTTAGGCGCCAGTTTGGGCGCTTAGGTGCCACCGTGCGGGCAGCTTCACCGTTTCGCTCTGTTTCAGTTGTGTTTTGCTCCTAACATTTAGACCTACAAAATAAGCATGAAAAAAATCCTTTCTTTAAAGTGTGATTTCATTTAAAAACATGTGAAAAATGTAAAGGTGATTAAGCATAGAAAGATATATTGATATGTGTCAGATCAGAATTTTCTTCCTTGCTCATTTTGGCTCCAAATTGCACCATTTGTGTTTCATTTTCTCCAAAAGTCTTTTTCTTATACCTAAAATAAAAAATATGCAAAATATCTTTCTTTAAAGTGTAATATCATCAAAAATATGCACATAACTGTACACCAAAAATAAGTAATTTTTAGGTGGATCACTGCATCCAACAAATATGTATCAAAGTTAGCATGAGCTGAATGTCTCCATGAAAAGATGGTTAGTTCACCAGTCACAATTTGCTTGAATACCATCATGGCTGAGAAAATAGAGACATGAAAGTTCTCACCTACTTTGTCTACAACATCATAATGATCCTCGACTAATTTTCTTTTGGATGCCGCAACTTCCTGTCCAGCAGCTTTTTTCACCCTGGCATCAGTTTTGACCTTCTTCACTGCAGTTCAGAGCGGTAACTTTCTATTCTCATTTGACTTCTTCAATATCAAAGGTGGTCAATGAGTTTTCTATCATTCGACCAAAAATTTTAGGGATCAAGACTCTATTCACATTCATTGGAGCAGTGTACTAGGGAACTAAAGTAGCGGTCCATCAATATTAGCCACCTCGACCAGGAAGTAATATGTATTTTCTTCCTCTTGAAGGCCTCACTGATCAAAACAGTCCTAATGCCCCACCTCTCAATAAATGAAGCAATAAAAACTTATACTTCTAGTTCCTAACCTTATTTATCAAGCCAAAAAATTTGAACTGACCTATTCCCAAATTATATGTATCTATTAGCCTTCACGTTGAAAGAAAACATGTGGCTGAACAGATCGGTAGACCACGCCATTCCTTTCCTCCAACAAAAAAACACATAGGTCATTATTTTCGTGAATGGGTTCAACTTGATATGTACTTGAATGATCCCATATGGATTGAAAATCACCCTGTATTCTAGGCACAAGGGAAATCACAGTCCATATCACAAGTAGTCTCTATAGACCGCCATGCCTTCACCAAACCTATCGGTGGCCTTCTAATCCAAATGAGCGGTTCTCAACTTAATGGTCGAGGTGAAGGCAAAGGCGTCCACAAAAGCAATAGAGACAAGATCGACCGATTCGTCACAGTTACCAGACCAAAATTTTGTGGTGTTCGCTTCAGAGCCATCAAATAACAAAAAAAAGTAGAATGGAAGAAGTAAATTTAGTGACAAAACTCTAAGATTAAAGACAACAAGCACACAAATGAACCCCTCAACCTTTATTTATAGGGGCTTAACGAAATATGAAACGTTGCATGAGGATTTTGAGAGGAAATATCACATTAACATAAAAATCGAGATAGAAATAGTAAAGAAAATATTTTTATTTCAATAGTAAGGTAATTACACTCAGATTTTAATCCAATAACAAATTTATACAAACTAGTTCTCGGCTGCCTCAGTTAGGATCAAACCCTTCCCAACTAGCATTCTATATAACATTTGACCATTAAGCTTGAACTAGTTAGCTTGGTCGGCCTCAGAATGAGGCCTCTATATAAAGGTATCTTATAGGAGTTTGAAACTTCTTAGTGAATATTGACCGCCTCCACTTACATCTTCTCCACCACATGGACATCCTCCTCTTATTGAGCCCAACAAGCTTCCATGTCATCCAACAATGAGTCAAGGTTTTTTCGGGACATTAGATGTCCCTCAGTTACATCCTCCAAAATCTCTAAATGATCAGTCGGGTTGTTGACCATGTTCTCCTCGCTGCCGACTGGCTCTTGGAGCACAAGAATCCCTACCACTGTTGAATTTCAACTATCGTCAATGATTGACAAACCCCTGATCCAAATATCCTGTACTACAAGCAATAAAAATTTGAGAGCAAAGAATAAAGAGTCTAAGTAAAAGATAGAAATAAAACACTAACCAAAGATCTGATCCACCTTAGACCAGGTACCTCCGCCTATGTCTAATGAAAAAATATCATAAGTCCTTTCTCAATGACCAACTTATCACCCCCACTAATTCCTGACGCATAAGTTGCCTGAGGAACGATCGCAATTTCTGGTTGACCCAAGATCTCTGCAGGAGTCATTGTTAACAGACTAGCCACTAAACCACCCAACTCCTTCTCAGCACTGGGTTGAACCTTCTCTGAAGCCTTCCAAATTGAATCCAACGACTCTGCCTCCACTCGCTTTGAGGGCCTTGTTTACTTAGCAAATTTCTTCTCCCACTTCCTTTTCGGTTCATCTGTCCACCGATGATGTTTCTTTACTCGAAGGACAACTAACATCTTCGCCCAACCGACAGGTATAAACATCAAATTAGTTCCCTTCTTTATAAGGATAACAAGGAAACTGAGTGAATGCATGGAAGGACGGACTCGAGATACTGAGAACCGTCCAATATGCCTAATATATAACGGTCATGAGCACAAAAATCCAGAAAGTTTAATCATTACATTAAATTATGACTATTAAGATTTGATTTATTGCAATAAAAAAATTACTTATCCTTATCACAACTTGCGCTATCAAAGAGCAAGGAAATTAAGGAATTTGATATATACTCAAAAAATGGACTATATGAATCTTTAGACAATACAACATTTCAAATTAAAAGATATAAAATGAACATTATCACTCTAATGAAAATTTACAAATACTCGTGAAGCCTACAGGTTCAAGCATTATCAGCCGAAGTGTAGCTAACCCACCGAACGGCTGACGACGGACCGTAGGACTGCCAATCAAGAATTGCCTGTCCGACAACCAAAGGGCCACTCATGCTAACCATAAATACACATTCATATCAATTTCAAACAAAGGTCTAATACCCCCAGCAATCTCACAACTATCAACATGAAGCCACCAAAGATCTCCACCAATTAATCATAGTCAAGCAAGCCGACCGACCACGCTAACGCCTCCAAACTACCACTCTCAAAGCTAGGTGACCGACTCCAACTTGGTCAACCGACCCTTGTACCTACCGAGCAGAAGATCCAGACACACAAAAATGTGCCCAAATTAATTGTAAATACGAAAAAGGCAAGACAAAAGAAAATAATATACTAGAATGCCGCTATTAAAGCAGGGAAGATACGTAATTTTCTACCTTTAACCCTCTATCTTCTATAAATATAAGGTTCATAGCATATAGCCTTTGATTGTTTTGCTTCTTAAGGCTCTGGCCTCTTTAGGCTCTCCTCTCTCTGGACTCACTCTGGTAGGTATATCTTTCTCTTTTTTCTCTTGTAATCCACAGTTATAATATAAAAAATGGGTCATCAAGCCTGATAATACATCAGTTCGCCCCTATAGGGCAAGTCTGTGTGTGCTGTTTTATTTCATACTCCCTCTCTGTATCTCTCTCTACTTCACACACACACACACACACACACACATAAAGTTTAGGTGTGAGATATTTAAATACATAAGGATTATTTGCTGCGTATGTAAATCTCCTAAAATTTTATTAACATCAAATTAATAATGTGTCACACTTAAAGTATATAAGCTCATAAGAACATAAAAAACCTCGACTGTTGTATTTAGAGTGTTTAAAGCAGAACTCGAAGAGTCTCGCTCTAGAGTAATGAAGACAACTTTTTCTCTTTCCTTCCTATATATAAATAATGCCTGAAGTCAAGGCTAATTCAAGTTTCTTCATTAATTCGAATTAAACATGATCCAGATTCTGTGATATGAGACATATCTTAAGAAAGTAATATTAACAGACCTGCTACTGATAACACAGAGAAGACTGTAAAAAATTTAATATAATAAATACATTATAAAGTTTAATATAATACTGCACTCTCCACTTGTCTTCTCGCACATAACTTCGCTAGGCTCTTCCTTGGCAGGAGTTGGATTTAATGCTTCGGAATCTACGTAGTAAGATCTCATGACATCTGTCGGAAACTCCGTATATGGCAACCTCTAAGCAATGCCGGCAATTCGCTGCATTGAAGAAAAGTGAGTGAATTCAGGCCTCCTTCTCTTCTCTATATAATTGTTCTACAGTGGCTTAGAGTCCACAGCATTTACTGTTTGAAGAGTCATTATTGCCTGTGCTTTTGATCACTGGTTTTTGACTTTTTATTAATTGAATCATGAACTGCATGCATATATAAAAATATATTAGGCCTCAAGCCTATCTCTTTGATATATGATTCATGGCAGTAGGGATGTAAATGAGCCGAACACGAGCGAGCTTAAGCTCAGCTCGTAGTCGGCTCGTTTATATTTCGAGCTCAAAAAGTGTGTTAGCAAATGAGTCGAACATGAGTTGTTCATGAACAAAGAGTCATTTCGACAACCCTAATCACGTAGCCATAAGATATTAAGGTTTTGTGGTAAGAATTAAAAATTTTTGCTTATATTAAAATAACATTTGAATATGATTTAATACTTTTTTTTATCTATTTTCTTAATTAATACTTTTAATCGATTATAAATCTTTGTAGTTTTCTAGTCAATTAATTTTTTTTAAAATACTACTCATCAATATATATATAATTGATGAGTAGTATTTCAAACAAATCTATATTAGTGTTCAACTCATTAACTTAGCGAACGAGTCGAACACGAGCTATTCGGAAACAACGAACCATTTTAACAGCCCTACATGGCAGTTTGTGACATCAAATAATTAGGTATATCTTGCTGTGTTTAATATTATTTTTTTGGTTATATTATGTCAAATATAATCATTATATATGTTTATGAAAGTATGGGAATATATGTGAGCATAAAAATTCAAACAGAGCAAGAAAATGAATTTTTATGCTGATTTTTCTGAAGAAGTCAAATGTAACTGTATCAGATTAATAGTGACAGCATTACCCCACCAATTTCATTAGGCAACCAAGTTAAGTCAAATCAGAAGGTAAACCTCCTCCTTTACCATCTTAACACTTCAATGGAGAATTTAATTTGTTAATTTCTTTCTAATTTTAATTTAAAATTGAGAGTTCTTTTTTTACTTTATGGCCAATTTCATTAGGATGTATACTTGTTTTCCCATACTTACAAGTATATCTTCTAAGAAAATTTTATTTTTTCCAGCTTAAATCTATGTTTTATTTAGCTTTTCCCTAAATCTGCATTTTACTGGTGGTAAATTTAATAGAGGTTATTTTTTATTTTGTCAAATATTATCGTGATAAGTGGAATTGAACGATTTGGTAAATTTAATTGTACTGAAATTATGTAAATATAAATTTATAACATTATAATTGATGGTAAAAATAAATTAAAATTTATAGTTGCATTCCCAAAATATAGTCAATTTTCTTTAGGGAAGGTTTGCACATGGGTAAAATATCAAAATCCATGAGCCTCAAAGGCTCATATCATAATCCATGGGCCTCAAAGGCCCATATCCACAAATCGAGCCCCAAGCCCCCTGGTAGAAGTGGTTGAGCCAAGCCTACCTACCGATGTAGTTGAGCCAAGCCTACCACTTAAGTGGTCGAGCTCAACTCACCAGTTGAAGTGGTCAAACTTGTCTGGGGTAAGCTCCCCATTGGAAAAAAATATCATTACATCAAAGTACATGAGTACATCCTAATTTATGGTGTCGTTTGGTGCTAACATTATAGTCTTTTCACAAAGGAATTGTGGACAGACATAGTACCGTACGAGATGTAATTTTATATATTTTTCTCTCGTGTATAAAATGAAGAACAGAAGGGATCGAAATAGACTTTTTCTCTTTCGTTTTCTCTCTCTCTCTCTCTCTCTAAAAACTACTCTCTCGCTCTCTCTCTCTCTCTAGTGATCAAGAAATAGAACCCTATATTTGAGGCATTATTAAATACCAAATGACCTTGAGAAAAAATAGAGAGAGAAACTTGAGCTCTAGTATTACATCTATCATCTCCTCATATACTTTATCTTGAAAATAAAGTCATTACCAGGTTGTATGAGCTCACAAAAAATACGGGGCCCTAGATCCTTAAAGGTCTTTTGAGCAAGGAGTTCATACCAAAACTCCAAAGGAGGATCCTTCCCGTAGTGGAGGAATAAAAATAAATGATGGATTTCACCAGGTTATTTGTGACATAGCAAATCAATGAGCTAGGGAACAAGCCCTAAAAGTTATACAAGATTCACGACAAAAAGCCTCCAAATCCTAGGCCAAGGCTTATTCTAGGACATACACAGGATTATCAGGGTCAATGGTTCATAGACGAGAAGCTTCAAGATAAGAACCAAAAAGGCAGGAACTGCTTAAGCAGAACCTACAAAGTGCAAGACCTAACGGGCTCTTGGTTCACGCTAAAAGAAGAAGAATAAATGGAAGAATCTTAAGTATTAGGGAGAGAAACTTTTTGAATCCCCGGATGAATGAATTAGAAGAAAAGAAGAAGAAGAAGAAGAAGAAGAAGAACATAAAGAAGATGATAAAAGTCGTTAGACAATGTATTCTCAAGAGTTTACGGAATCTGAAACACCCAAGAAGTTTATGATTCCATCTTTGGAGTACTATAAATGGAAGTTAGATCCTATTGACCTTGTATCTTCTTTTGAGTCAGTTGTATATCTATTGAGGATAGTGTTTACCTCACTTTTGTTGAGAACTAGTCTCTCTTTAGAATAACCTGAGGTTTAGCCATAGGACTTTCCTGGTGACTATCTTATAGGACTAGTGATGAGACCCTTACCCCATAGAAATTCAAAACACTTCTTTGCTTCTCTGAATGTTTTCAAATGCTTAAAGTCTAACCTCCAAATGCTTAGGAGAATGAGACCAAACATTAAGAAGCTCAAGAGGAGTTCCCTATAGGATGGTCAAGCCTTCAGACTTACCCTGGGTGATCTAGGTGAGGCTCACACACACACTTGCACATTACATTCTCAAACACTACCTCACAACCCTAAACCAAACTTCCTTAAACTTGATCCCCTAATCTTTTGGAAACTCATGTGGGTGGTTTCCCCCAAGCTTTTATCCCCAGGCTAGGTTTTGGCTATTACGAGCACATGGAGAATCCAAATGGGAATCCCCTTTGTCCATGGCTCAAATAGATTATCAATCCCTTTCAACCCTAATTTTACAAAAAATTCCAACTTTGACCCCTTTCCCCCTAAACTCTACCAAATGATTAAATTACCCGAAAAACCCTAATTTTGTCTAAATTTTCTAAAATCGACCAAAATTAACAAAATCCCTTAAAAATCATCTAAAAAAATTCCTAACCATTTAAAATAACTAAAAACATCTCAAATTTATCAAAATTCCTAAAAGCCAAAATTACCAAATTGCCCCTCTTAGCTCAAAAATTCCAAAAATTCCAAAAAAAATCCAAAAACCCGCCAACTATTCCCAATTTCAATTTTGAACCACCATATTAAAACAATTTGACCAAATTGACCCAATTTCACCAAAAGACCCAAATTTCCCCTTTAAGCCCAAAATGCCAAAATTACACCCAATGTCAACCCAATTGATCTTAATCTTACCCAATTTTCACTCCAAACTAAATTCAACATCCCTAGTCCTAATCTAAATCCAATTGCAAGCTCAATTTTAACCCAAACCAAAAAGGCCCAATTTTGACTATATGACCAAATCTCCACAAATTAAACCCAATGTCAATCAATTTCTCCCAATTTTTCATTCTAAACTCTTTATGACATTACCCTACACCAAATTAAACCATCAATTGCCCTCAATATGAGCCCAAACCTCACCCAAGTCCAACCAAATCATAAATTCCTAATTTTACCCCAAATTAGCCACATGTCTAAATGTCACCAAATTAAATAGCCCAACCCTAAAATTTCCATCCATTAATGTTGGGAACTCTTTATAAAATCCTTATGGACTATTTTGAACCTTCAATATACCTTTGACCAAAGCCTAGCCTAACATAAACTGCACATTTTTATACCTATTTTTAATGATATTGCACTTTAATGGAAGGTATTTTCTGTTTTTCTTGTAGGTATGCTGAAAATGGATGGTCATGATGAAATGAGCAAATTTGAATCAAATTTGGAGCAAAAAAATGAAAAATCAAAATTTTGGCACTGGCGGCTAAGCGCCGGCGCTTAGCCGCCACAGTTAAAAATCGAGATTAAATTGAATTTGGAGCCATTTTCAAAGGGGATGGGATGCAACTCTTGGTGGTAACTTCCATAACTTCCTTTGGGCAGCAAGTTTGAATGAAGGGGTGCATTCTTTGGTAGATACATTGAATCTGGACACATTTGAAGAGACACCAAGGTACCTTTTGGTTTAATATTTAAAGAGAGTCTTAGGAAAGATTAGGGGGCTCTTCATTTGCATTTTGAAGGGTTCTTTCTTTCTTGGGCTCTTCCTTTGCATTTTGAAGGGTTCTTTCTTTCTTTTGCTCTTCCACTTGCATTTTGAAGAGAGTTTTTACAATATTTTACTTTTATTTTGTGAGAGTTTTTATTAAGAGTAGGAGTAGAGAGTAGAAAGAAGAAAAGGGTCGGAGTGAAGTCTTCTTCTTCCCACTTCTTTTCTTTCTTTTAGTTTAGTTTCTATTAAAGTCTGAGGTTTATTCTGAGTCATCGGAATTGGGAGATCCGCTCTAAGGAGTAGTTTAGTGAAGACTTAAAGTTTCAGAGGAACTTCCTGAGTCCTGTGGAGAGAATTTTCAGATAAGTGTTTACTTTTGTTCTTACATTTAGTTTTTTAATTAATACTTATTTTTGTTTGTTGTTTTTCTTATAGTTTTTAATTTCAAATTAATGTGTTTTTGTATTTTCTCAATGCATTCTGAGTAGTTTACTTTGTCATTTTCTTTCTTAAATGGAGAAGTAATTAGTTTATAGAGAATTGTTGTGGAAAGTATAAGTGTTTAAAGTTGGAAGAAGTTGTGAAGATTGATTCTGAAAACTTTGTTTACTTCTTAATTTGGCCTGTTAAGTTGTAGAATTTCTTGAGATTATGTAAGATCCAATGCGGTATTGTCTCATAAAAGTTAGTAAGAATCACATGCAATTATATGGGTGAGAATTGTAGTCCATATAATTGAATGTAATATTAGAAGATATTTTTATGGAAGGGAGTAAAATTAGAGGATTTTAGAGTGACAGGCTAAAAACCCCTAATTTGTTTTGAAGTTTTGAGTTTTGTTATGAGAAGTTAGCCCCCAATTAGTGGGAATCGAGGGAACTCTAGAGTGAGAGACTGGTATCTTCCTTACCTAACCATGTTCAAAATGATAAAAATTTCAAATTAACCTATGTTCTTTATAGAACTAAGTAAGGTTAAAGAACACATTTGCTTCTATCTGTCACAACAAATTTAAATACTTCCATAATAATACTTTAATAATTATTACTACTTCATAAAAGGAAAGAAAAAGATATTCTAGTTAATAGTGTTTTACATATAGTGTTATTAGTTATTATAATTTTAATTTCTTGCTTAACATTTTATTAAGGAAATTTCAAAAGACAAATCAACTTTCAAAACTTTTCAAAATCAAGACATACTTTTAAAAAACCATTAAAAAAAGTAAAAAGATAATTTTCTGATTCCTTTAAAGATTTTCATCCTTTCCCTGTGGGTTCGATATCTCAGGGCTTAATCAGAAAGTCCTATATTACTTGATAAACGATACGTATACTTGTGTAGTATCCACATTATAAATCAAAATCATAAGCATATATATGTCCTACGGGATCAAGTTTTTGGTGTCGTTGCCAATTTTCATATCATATTTGTAAGTATAAATATCGGCACTGAGTCAACCTGCCATAAATATCTAACACTCCAAGACATTATCTTTCAAGTATGTCCCAGGTGTTTGGATATTCATAGGTTCATGGTAATTCCAAAGGTTTTAATCCCTCGAGCTAAGGCATAGGTTTATAACCGATTGGTCATTTGTCAAGACGCATTCTTCGTAGTGTTATCGAGATCCGTTGGCTACTCACACTGGGTATGCAGTGTTTAGCGACATCGACTCCATTCGCTTGTAAGATCAGGACTGATCCATGCAGAAGGGGAATCTGGTAAGATCCACAAAATTCTCCTAGTCCTATAATCCTTATCTCTCTTCTAAACATAATAGAGCATCTGTTCAAGAGAGACAGTGTACAAAAAGGTCTCTTGAAGTCAAGAATGTCCATATGTTGCGGGATGCAATCTCCCTCGTCATAAATGTTGATAATACAGCTGTATGGAATGCAAATATGCAGCACTATATCCCAAGCTACCAGTCGTCTGATGATTTGAACAATAATTGTGGGCATTGGGTCTACCTGTTCATGTTGTAGAATCCAGGGAGGATTCCCATCTTGGTCTTTGGCATAATTGTAACAACATCTATACTGAATAATCACCCTTCCTTTATCGCGGATCCATTTACTGGGCTCAGAAAATTTCCTCTTTTTCAAGCTTCCAGCTCTTCCAAGATCCCGGGCTTCCATTACATGTTCAACGATGGCGGCCTTCTCATCTTCATCAAAGACTCTTGTAACTAATTTTATACCTTCCAGTATATTAATAGTCTGGTCATCAATGTGTTTAAATTGTTCAAAAAAGTGTCGTCTAAGGTCCAGATTGCATCTGAATTCTTCCTCAAAAATAATTTTTCTGTCAGTCTGTTCATCTATTATTGTAAGATCAAGAGCTGATATGTATGGGGTTAGCACGAAGACTATCCTTTCTATGGGTTCTTTATCTTTGGGATCTAGATTCTCTACCCCTAAAATAGGATATACCTCTCTGAGTGTGTATTTAGGGACCGAGAATTTAAATGCAGAAGTATCTTCATCCATAAATTTTGTACCTTGTTGTTCTTTCTTTTCAAGTCGCTTTATTTGATTATTTCGATTATGTCTTTGAGCTTGAGACAACCAAATGTCAATCTGCTGGTTCCTGCAATAGATGTTTCTGGGGTTTCATGAGTCGCAGCGACTATTACTATTTTTAATTTCCTAGTGTCAGGTTTTTGGTTTTAACTTATTGATTTTGCTTTTTCTTCAGAGATATCTAGTTGTCGAGCCCTAAATTCTAGTACAGGCAATCCCTTTTCAGCCTCCATTTTGTCCACAATAGACAACAATGGTCCATTATATAGCAGTTTGATTTGTGTCATGTCAAAATTAAAGTTATCCTTGATCCTTTCTCGATACATCGACAATCCAATGCCAAACACACACCACTTCAAAAAATGAATATGAGTATGTTGTTCAACATTTTCTTGTAAGCAACATGTCAATGGAAACATATCAGACTACGTGCCAACTTAATTTTTCAATATGAAATTCATTATTGTCTAGAAATGATGTTCACAAACACATGTTATATAAACAAAAAGAAATGTTTAAAGAAAGACATCGATTGTCAGAAATTTCATTTGTCATTTTATTCATTGTTTTCCCAGTTTATAAACAAATGGTCATTTTCATGTTGCATAATATTTTTTTTCAAGAACCGCTCATTAATTGGAGGCAGGATTCTTTCTCCTTGACAGTCTACCAATTGGTAAGATCCTCTTGAATATGTCTTTTCAATTACATACGGACCCTCCGTACGGCTTATTTTTTAGGTTGAGTGTCGTATTTTAAAAAGGGGTCGCCTAACAGAAGTTGTCGGCGAATTTTTAAATTTAAATATAGACATAATTTAGAAAGTAATATTTGATTTTGAAAATAATTTTAAATTTGAAGATTTTAAGATATGAAATCAAACCGATCTCACATCCCAAATAGTTTATATAAACGAGCACCGCACCGCAAACCGTGTATCTATCCCCGAGGATAGACACACCGCTTGACGGTGGGGCTCGGTTAAATAAACTAGAAGATTTGTGACATCCGTTTGGTCCGCGAACCAGTTTTATAAGCCGACAAATTCCCTCGTTTAATATGAAAACATTAAACAGGGTTTATATTACTCGGGTTCTTTAAAATTCCCTATAAGGGCAAGCCCCTATAGCTTAATTACATCTTAAGTGACGGGAATCACCTAAGAAAACTCTCGATAATAATCAATAATTCTGCTCTCAAGAATTTCAAAGTTTAAGTTTTCAAAGGATTGAATTTTTGAAATTTCAAAGGGATTAGCTCAAATTTGGAACATTTTATTTTGGAAATTCAAAGGAAGAAAAGTAGGAGAAATTACGGATCCGAAGTGAACTTCGATAATTTCCCGACTACCCTATTGTTTGGCTTGGATTTAGGAAAATCCTAATGTTTATTTAATGTTTTAATCTTGCCAATTTTAGTTAATTAGGGCTTATATTTATATGATAGTAATCATACAAATAGCTTAGAAGATATGAGGGTTTATGTCGTATCGGACGACTACCTCGGAATCCTAAGACCGGTTAGGGCTTAATTTGCAATGCAAATGCCTAACGAAGAGTTGAGGATTTATGTTGCACTAGTGCAAACTACCTCGAAGTCCTATGGCTTTGTTGTTTAACTCTAGGAAAGTTTTGTTGATGTAGGTTCAAGTTTTGCTGACGACGATGGCCGTGCTGCCCACCATGCTCCGAGCTCCTTGTTGTTGTAGAGGTTTAGTTTTAGAAATCATAAATCAGGAGATGAGAGAAGTGTTTTGGTTTAGAGAAGTCTTAATTTCCAAGTGTTCTTTATGTTTTAATTAAAACAGATCTTAAAGTTGATTAAACAGAACCGATTAAGATCCCACGGTTCCGTCATCCCAGCATCGTTATTTTCATCGAATTCACTTAGTCCAGTATGAATTTGCTAAACTCAACTAAATGAGTTCCGCACTTTCATTTAGACCGTGGGAAATCTCGTTAGCAACACGTGGGTTACATCATCCGAGGTATTCCCGATCATTCAATGAGACGTTTTAATTTAATTGTAATTGTAGTTTTGTGTTCTCGTTTGTGATTAAATTTTGAGTTGTCTTATATTTTGAAATGTTGTGGAGGTGAATTTTATCTTGTAGTGTCTTTTATTTTAGTTTTGGGTTTCGGTTTTGGTTTCATCCTAAAGGTGTAGGTTTTCATGCAATCAGTTGTTTATCATGCAAGAAAAGTAAATGCGATGCGATTAAATAAGTTGCAAGAAAGTAAATTGCAACAAAATAAAAGCGTACCCGGAGGGTCTTCCCGTCATCCCAAGCTGCACTTAAAACACGGTTAGAATATTTAAGCAAGTTCCTAGGTAAAGCTAAGGGAAAGGTTTTGGTTTTCTACCAAGTTCCTAATCCTATAGCTAGTCATTTCCTATGACGTCTGGGTTCTTTGTGTTTTTTGGTTTGAAGACGATTTTCTTCATCAAAGAACAATTAAGTTCAATTGTTCTTATAAACATCCTATCATATTGAGGAAGTGCTTAGGAGAGATCCCAATCATCTTTTCAATATTTCTAGGATTGTTTTAAGTCCAAGAGAATTTAATTATGTAAATAAATCGATCGTCCGAGGTTTTCAAATTAACTTGCTCAATGAACTAGGACATTTGAATATCCTATAAGTGAAGTAACATTTCACTTGATATTCCATTTAGGAGTTATAATAGTAAACGCTCCTAAGGGCAAAATAGTATTTAATGGTTTGTGATTCAAATTTAAGTTCAAATTAATGATTTAAGTTTGGAATTAGTGTTCAAGTTATTTTAGATTTATTTCTTCATGTCTTAAGTGAGGTTATTTAATTCAACTTAATTTAATTTAATTTAATTTAATTTAACTTAATTCAATTTAATTCAATTTAGTTTGATTTGATGTTACATTGATTTGATTTAATTTAATTTTTTTAATTTAATTTGACTTAATTTAATTTAATTTAATTTATTTAATTTAGTTTATTTAATTTAATTTAATTTAATTTAATTCTTAATTTAATTTAATTTTTTAATTTAATTTTTAATTTGATTTAATTTAATTTAATTTAATTTTTTTTAATTTAATTTAATTTAATTTAATTCATTTTAATTTTAATTAAAGAGTTCAATTATTTAATTTTAGTTTAATGATTAAGTCTTTCAATGTTTTAAATTTGAATTATCATTTTAATTAAGAATTAAACATTAATGAAATGATTAATTTAGGGATTTTTAAATTAAAGAATAAATCTCTCCCTAATAATATCCCTATTTTAATAATTCCAATTTTATTATTCTTCCAAATTTAATCAATTATTTAATTAAGGTTTAATCATTTTAAATTGCTCAATGGGTTTCTACCCTTTAATTATTTAAATTTCAATCATCCAAATCAGATTAGGATCAAATATTTTACTTGTTAATTTTTTATTAAACCTAAAGTTTTAATTAAGGGTTAAAATTTAATTACCATTTTACCCTTTAAGCTTAATAATTTTATAACTCACTAAATTGAACTCAAATGAACTTGAAATTTTTATGTGACTTCACTCATATGTCAATAAAGACATGAGAGGAGAAAATGTGATTTTTCTGTATTTAATTTATTTATATAATTATTTTTAGTAGAAAATAGAGATTTTCGAGGAAAATTTGATAACATGACCAAGGGAAAGTTTCTGTCCTTAAGAAAATTAGGGGACATTCCTAATGACCAGGGGACCACTTGGACCAAATTTTGTAATTTTTTGAATTATATTTTATTTATTAGAATTATTTTAAGTTCTGAAGTATTAATTAATTTAAAAATAAAATAAATGTTGAAAAATAAATTTTATAATTTTTAAAATTCTCTCTGATATCAAGGATTCCAGAGACTTTACAATTTTCTGATTTTTCTTTGATTTATTATAATTATTTTGGTGAAAATGCTAGAAAATACATTTTTTAATCTTAAAATTACCCTAGAGCTTTAAAAAAATTAATATCTCACCAAATAGGCCTAAGAAAAATATGGGGTTTGTTCCTAAGTGATTAAAATTCAAAATGTGGCATTTTGGTGAATTTTATTATTTTTGTGATTTTTATTATTTTTTAATTATTAAAAATATTAAAATAATATTAAAAATCAACTTTTTTAGAAAATTGAAATTTTAATTTTCCTAAACTCCCCTGATATCAGAGAGACTCTAAAACCAATTTGGTGAATTTTTGAAAGATATTTTGAAAGTTATGAATTTTTAAAGTTTAAAATGACTAAGTTGGCTTAATTACCCCAATTAGTGGGGCTAACCAAATCCAATCGACCTCAAATTTTTATGGTGGGTTCCTCCGATCCTAAAGGTCAGTGGAGAATTGATTTCAAGTCAATTTGATCTATGGTTAACTCTAATTAATTAGAGATCTATTTTGGGTATTTAAGCCAATTAGGGTTAATCTGAGTGAATTTACCCAAATCCTATTTTTCCTAGGGTTCTCTCGGTCATATGGAACATCACCAAATTTTCCTAGAATTTATTTCACAACATGCTAATTTTTGAAATTAAAATACTTAAAACAGCAACATGCATTTGAAAAATCAATAACTCTTCATAGGATGACCTCCCGACTTTGGAAAATTCAGGGAATGTTCCCAAATTCAGAGGCTTCAAAAGCCCTATGATCTCATGCCATGGTGAATTGTATGAATGCATGGAGAATTAAAACAATGCAGGGAGTAAATAATTAATTAAAAATAAGATACTTGGACAAAATTAATTAATTTCTTTTCCACATTATTCTCCTCTCGTTCACTCGAGCAAGAGGGTATTTTTATTTTATTTTTATGATTTTACTACACAAAGTTATGAATTTTCCAAGTTTAGGGAATTTAAATAAATAGGAAAATACCCTATTTTTCTATTTATCCACGCGGCGCCAGCCGAAACATCGACGACTCCGAAGGGCCGCGTGGCGCGCTCCTATTCGACGCCGCCGCTCGAGTCGGCACTCCCGGGACCCGCCGTATCGCTCCGTCTTCCGATCCGACGCGATCCCGGCCGTCCGTCCGCGCGTGTATTAAATGGACGGCATCCGTTCATCGTCCCAAAGTGTCCTCACCCGAGAGCCGTCCACACTAAATCCTTAATATCTCACTCGATACTCAATGGATTTTCATGTTCTTATGCTTCATGGATTCGTCTTGAAGAGACGAACACATCTATACTGGTTATCATGCATCGAAATTAAAGAATTTGAAATGGAGAATCTCCGTAAGCTCGGGATGAAGAATTAACTCATACCTTAGCTCCGAGAGGTGAAGCCTCGATCGGAGATGCTTGGCACGTTCGTTGGAGATGCGAGGAGGCTAGGGATGAAGCCCTAGGGATGTGGTGAATTGCCTAGGTGTGATTTCCACCAAAGCCGATCACAACCTTTGGAGTCCGGAACAACCGGGTGGCCCTGGAGATGGGGCTTTTGTCGGTGGACACCTTCCCTTGGTCTAGTGAAGGTGTAGAACCAATCAATTTTGGGATTGGTCCACTGTGGAGAAGTGTCCTGGTTTTGGGTGGAATTTCAACTCTGAAATTGAGCTCACAGAGAAGAAATGGCAGGGGGATCTCACTGGGGATCAAGTGTTCTGTGTGTGGGGAGGAGTCTGGAACAATTTTGGCGAGTTTCGGCAAGGTTCGGTTCGAAGCACCTCTCATGGCCGAGAAGGTGAGGGGTTTAAATAGGAGAGGCCTGGAGGGCCTCCTGGGGAAGTTGGGGCTTGGGATCAGCTGCTCTCGGTGAGGAGAAGAATAGCCATGGTGACCACTGGGCATGGGGCGGCCTCGGCGAGGGAGAATTCCAAAGCTTGGCTCCTCCCGAGGTTTCGGCCATGGTGTTTTCCGGCGGCCCGGTGGCCGGCCGGCCGGACACTCGGTCACCATCTTGTTCGGGTGGGTCGGGCTGGGGTTTGGTGCATTCAATCGAGGTTTGACATGTGTAAAGTGGTTGAATCAAAGTAGAAAGGGAAGGGGTCGTTTTAGCTTATTTTGGTCAACCCATGCAAATGGGTTGGGTGCACCTCCCCAAGACCCGGTTTTGGGCCGAGGAGGTCGGGTGGGTCAATCTCCCATGTGTGGTGGAGTCTCCATCAAGGATTAGGTGGCAAAGCATGGTTTAGAGTGTGACATGCTTAAGGTAAAAAAAGGCTTAAGAAGGATTAGGAAAGGGGTCCTCCTTTTTCCATTAATGGCTTGCTCACATGTCAAACTCTCCATGGCTTCATGTGGCTTGTCCATGGCTTGCATGGCTTGTCTTTGGCTTAGGGAAAAGTTTAGTCAATTTCATAAAATGGGTTTTAAGAATTTTGGGTATTTTGGTGAAAATTTGTATGAAGCTTGATTTGGAATGGTTTAAATAATGATTTTGAAACTTAGGGGTGATTTTGATTAAATGGATGATGAAAGGAAATGTCATGTGGGCTTTGGATGAATTTGGGCTTTTGAATTTGAAGGGAGTGGGTTTTTAGGAAAGTTTAAGGGAAATGGGCTTTTTGATTTTAGGATGGGCATTTGGGTAAAGATTTTGTGAAAGGCCTTGTCAAATAAATGTCATAATTGGTTTATGGATGTTCTATGAAGGGCTTGGAGTCACTTTGGTGTGATTTAGAGTTGAGTGGGTTTGAATTTGGGTTCATTTGGTAAGTGGGCCAATGTAGGTCAAATTGGGCTAACTTGGGCCAATGTTGGGCTAGGGTTGAAATTGATGTAAAATAAATGTTGAGAAATGTTTATGGGAGTGTTTCAAAGAGGTTTTGGCTTTGGTTGGGTTTTGATTTTGAGGTTTGGGCCTATTCGGGTTAGGTTCTGGGTTTAGGTCAAAATTGGGCTTTTTGATTTTGGGTTGAATTTGAGTGGGGTTTGGGTCTAAATTTTGGGCAAATCATGTTAGTGTTTTGTTTATGGGGATGTAAAGGAAGGTTTAGAAAAGATTTGGGTTTAATTGGAATTGAATTGGGTGAGTTTGGGTTAGGTTTGGGTCATAGGTCCAAATCGGGCTTTAAGGCCAAAAGTGAAATTGGATCCAAATTTCAATCAAATTGGGCTTGGATTTGGTCTAGATTGGTGTTGGGGATGTTGAATTGAAGTTTAGAATTGAATTGGACCAAAATTTGGATCAATTGGGTAGGTTTGGTTTGACATTGGGTTCATTTTGGGTTAAAATGGGTCAAATTGGGGGTTTTGATAAAAGTGGGGTAAATTGACAAAATTGGCCCATGGTGTAGTTGAACAAAATGAAATTGGGAATATTTGGGATTTTCTGGAATTTTCTGGGAATTTTCTGAATTTTTGGATTTTTTGGCTAGGAGGGGTATTTTGGGTATTTGGAGGGTATTGGGAGGTATTTTTGGTATTTTTGGGCATGGATGACCAATTTGAGTGATGTGGAAATGTTTGGGAATGATTTTGGAGAATTTTGGGTGATTTGGAGAATTTTGGAAAATTTGGGTAATTTCAAGGGTTTTTGCAGTAAAGTTGGCGGGGGTAGGTCCCTAGTGGTCAAAAATTAAAAATTTGGAAAATCGAAGCTTGGGTGAATGTAAGTGGAATGAAATCATTTTGGTTGAGCCATGAAGCCATATCAAGCCCACATGATCCATGAAGGGACTCATTTGAGGCACCCACTATGTTGTTCCTAACCCTCTTGCCCAAGGGCTTAGGGTTAAGAACCATCCATGCGAATCACCTTCATGAGTCGTGAGGTCAAGTTGGGTATAGGTGTGGTTTTAGGAGGTGTGTGTGAAAATGTAGTGTATAGGTGTAGTATGTGTGTAAGTCAACCCTTCACTGCACTGAGCCACCTGCAGGCAGTCCTAAGTGCCAAAGAGTCCTATAGGAACTCATCTTTTAAACTTCCACATTCGATTTCAACCCTCAGGTGATTAGGGGTCTATAGTCAAGTTTGTGGAGTTTGCAGGAGTTTAGAAATAGTTTGAATTTCTAAAAGGTGGGTCCCAATTCTAATCCTCTAAGATAGTCAAAGGAAAAGCCTAAGGCTAGATCCTAAGCACTAAAAGAAGAAGAGAAGACCTCATCAAAAAATGAGGTCAACACCCTCCCATATTGGTTCAAACTTTCCACCTATTCTTCGATGAGCAAGGATAGGTCTTCGGAGAACTAAGACTATTTCACCAATTCAAAAGGTTCTAGGATGAACTAATTTGTCGTGGGCCTGTATCATTTTTGCTTGATACAATTCAAGATTTTGCTGAGCTTGTAAACGTTTGCCTTCTAAACTTTCAAGTTCTTCAAGTCGTAATTTAGCATTTTCTTCTTCTGTTATTTTGTTTGCGACCGCAACTCTGAGGGAAGGAATTTGCACTTCAAGGGATGAAATCGTCTCAGAACCATGTACCAAAGCAAATGGTGTTGACCGTGTTGGTATTTGGTATGTAGTCCTATAGGCCCATAGAGCTTCTATCAATCGCTCATGCCACTGCCTTGGACTATTATTATTGTCTTCTTTAAAATTTGTACCAATATTTTATTGAAGGCTTTAGCTAAACCATTGCCTTTAGATAATATATTGTAGAATATATCCAATCAATCCTATGTCTTTAAATAAAGTTCATTTTTGTATTTTTAAAAGCCAGTTCATTGTCTGATATGAATCTTCGAGGAATTCCAAATCTATAAACAACATGAGTCTTAAAGAAATGGGGAACTTGCTCTACCTTAACTTCTCTGAGCGGTATTGCTTCCGCCCATTTGGAGAAGTAATCAGTGGTTGCTAGAATAAATCATTGGCCTTTAGATGATGGAAGGTCTATAGGGCCCACTATGTTTGTGCTCCGACATTCAAATGATCAAGATGCAATGGTTGGATGTAATACATTTGGTGGTTAATGTAAGACCACTCCATGTATTTGACATTGATGACATTCTTTATAGTTTCAAGACAATCAGTCATCATTGTTGGCCAATAATGTCCCATTCTTTTTATTTTCATTTTAATTTTAGGTACAGATTGGTGTGCACCACATAGACTTGAATGAACTTCTTTAACAATCTCTTAAGCTTCAAATTGGTTTAAACATCTTATCCACATTTGGTAAAAAGATTATTTATAAAGAATATCATTCAGTAGAGCATAAGACAATGCTCTTTGTTTAATTTAAGTTACGATAGAATTGTTTTCAGGTAACCCTCCGGTCAGTAAATATTGAATAATTAGGTGTCGCCAATCATCCATTTCTTCATCAATTACTGTTGATGTCGTGTTTTAACCAATTTTATGTAGATTGTTCCTGTAAATTTGGAAAAAAACTTGTCGTCCTTTTATAGAGATCAAAATATCATCTTCTTCTGGACAAGCAAATTCTTTTGTAAGTTTTGCCAAGGCATCTGCTAAAGAATTTTGTCGTCTCAGAATTAGGAAGAAAGCTACATTAGGAATTTGTTGAAGCAGTTTTAGAGTGTAACAAAAGTATTTTTCTAGTCGAGGTTTCAAAATCTTGTATTTGCCTGCAATTTGATTAATGTTCAGTTGAGAGTCTCCATAGATGTCAATTATTTTTATTTCCATTAATTTTGTCAATTCTAGACAGCTTATGAGCGCTTCATATTCAGCTTTATTATTTTTGCACGGTTCAGTCAGATGATAAGAAAATGGCATTATTGCTTTGTCTGGAGTAATGAAAATTAATCCTACCCTAGCTTTGTCTGGTATGATTGCCTTCTTGTTTTTGTCTTTTCGAGCAGATGACGCTCCATCAAAGTATAATTCCCACCATTGTATGTTTGAACTTTTTACTTCTAATATATGTTCATCAAGTAAATCATCATTAATAGGTGATCCAGTCGGAATTGTGTGTGCCAAGATTCCAGAAAGTGTCAGTTGTGTCATTAAGTATTATAATTGATTAATTCTTGAAATAAGAGTTAATTTATGAGAAAGCATATAGTGCCTTAGCTTTTGGACTGTCAAAATCAAAGCTAAGCAATGTTTTTCAATTGTTGGATATTTTATTTCAATCAGAACCAAACAGCGGCTTAAATAATATAATGCATTTTCATTTCCCTCGTCATTTACTTAAACTAATAATGCTCCAAGGCAATTATCCAATGACACAGTGTAAAGGATTAGAGGTCTTCCTAACACAGAGGCTGCTAAGAAAGGAGGTGTTGTTAGGTATTGTTTGATGTTTTCAAAGGCGTGTTGATATTTTTCATTCCATACGAATTTGGTACCTTTTCTGGATAGGGCAGGGAGAGGCTGACACCTACTTAAAAAATTAGAAATAAAAATTCGTATATATGCTAATTTTTATTGAAAGGAACGCAATTGGGTTAGATTTTTTTGAGGAGGCATATTTAGAATGGCTTCGATTTTGAGGGATCAATTTCAACACCACGATGTCGAACAACAAATCCTAAAAATTTCCCTGAAGTGACACCAAAAGCACACTTTAAGAGATTCATTTTAAGATTATATTGACGTAATCATTTGAAGAAGATTCTCAAATCGTACACATGATCGTCTTTTCATCTACTATTGACAACCAAATCGTCCACATAACATTCTACTTGATTGTGTATGAGTTCGTTAAAAATCTGTGTCATGGCCCTTTCATAAGTTGCACCAGCATTCTTCAATCCAAATGGCATTACTTTGTAACAGTATATCCTTATGGGTGTCCTGAAGGCTGTATTTGCTTCATCTTCTGAAAATATATTTATTTAATTATATTGATGATCCATCCATAAAGGAAAATATTGCATGTTTGGATGTTATGTCGACCATCAATTATGGGATTGGTAAAGAAAATTCATCCTTTGGACATGCTTTGTTCAAATCCCTGAAGTCTATACAGACCCTGATTTGGCCATTTTTCTTTTTAATCGGCACCACATTAGCCAGCCATGTTGGATAACTTTCTTCTCGTATAAAAACTAGCCTCAATCAATTCCTTAACTTCGGCAATGATTTGTTGTTCTATTTCGACATGCATCCTTCTTGAAGCTTGTTTAATAGGGATTGCAATTTGATTTATCCCAAGTTTGTGGACTGTGATTTATGGAACTATCCCAGACATTTAGTCATAAGTCCAAGCAAAGCAATCTTTGTATTCTTTTAACAGTTGAATCATTTATTTGGCTTCCATGTCATTAAGGAATGAACTAATGAAAGTTGGTTTTGGATTTTCATCAGTCCCTAAATTTATTTCTTTTAATTCATCAACAGTCGATTAAATTTCTTCTTCCAATTCTGGAGGAGCATCTTCGATTGGAAGGTCAATTGTTTGTTCAAAATTATGTTCTTTGGTGATGACTAGGCAAAATTTTGTATCATCTAGAGGTTCTAGAGTGTCAAATCCAATACCTCTTTAGAGTTAGGGCTTTGTTTATTGTTATCCCACATTTGTTCAATAAAGTGTGGTTGTTTTAATGACCGTTGTTTGAGCATTAAACTATTTTGAATAAATTTTTGTGCACAAAGAGAATATAACTCACAAGGGATTTTCATTGATTTTGCAAGATTATCATCTTTTAATTTTACATCAGTTTTGGTACTAGAAGAAGTAGAGCCAAGTCTAAAATTAATTGGCTTTTTATCATCACCATATACTTCTTTGACCACTAAATCCTTGATTTTAGAAGAAGAGATTGGAGTTAGGGTCATAGTGTCTATAGAATGATTAATTTTCTCATACATAGACTCAAATTTTTTTTCTTTGTCTTCTTCTTCAAGAGGTATTTTGAACTGAGGTTCTTTTTGAACCATTGATGTCGTTTCTTCTTTTGCATCTTCTTCAGAGTCCAGGTGAATTTTGAACTTCAATGGCTTCTTCATTTTGACAGTTGGGTTTTCCTTTCCTCGTCCTCGTCCCCGGCCTCGACCTCGGGTGCGAGTTTGATGAGAATTATCACCCTTTGTCTGTGTTGAAGAAGGATAATCTTTTTCATTTGTTTTCTTTTCTTTGTCGTTTTCTTTTATATTCACCGTTGTTTCTCTGGAAAATATTGTTTTCTTTATTGGAGCATATTATACCGCATCTTCATGTATCCAATTTCATTGAATGAAAATGGTTGTAGATCTCCCACAATACAACATTCTTATCCTTTTTCTAAATATTTTAAGCATTGATGAAGTGAAGAATGAACCATTTTATGTTCATGAAGCCATGGTCTACCAAGTAAAGCATTAAAAGAGGTATCGGAATTGATGATATAGAATTTTGCCATTTTCATCAAATCATCCATTTTTAGGAGCAATGTTATTAACCCTAGGGCTCGTTAACCTTGTGGTTAAATCCTTGTAACATCATTGTATCTCTTGATAGTTGAGATGAGTCAATATCCAAATACGCAAGAGTCCTTAAATTTAGTATGTTAATTAAGGCACCTGGATTAATAAGCACCCTTGAAAGTGTCGTGTCGTTTATGTTTACTGTAATGTATAGTGGACGATTGTGTTAAGTCATTCCAAGTAACAAGTCATTGTTATAAAAAGCAATCTTTGACTGTTCTTCTAATGGACAAGCTTCACTCTGAGTGATACTAGCAAGTTGAGCTAAACAAATGTGTGGATCTAAAAGGGCTTTTATCCATGACTCCCTCATTTTTTTGAAAAGCATAAGGGCATCATAAATGCTCAATTTTACTGGTAATTTTCTCAGATGAGCTAATAAATTATAATGCACTTTGTTACGAGGACTGTCTTCATTTCTTTCAGATAATCGTGTATGTATCGGAGGAACAATCTTTTTCGATGTGACAATTTGTTTTCCTTTTTCTTGGGGAGCCATTCTGGGAGGCAGAACTTTTCCACTTCGCAAATTAATTTCAATTATTTCCTCTAGTTTATTGTCTAAATCGTTTGTCTCTGAGTCTGAAGGTTCCAATTCTATGGAAATTGGTGTTCCTTGTAATTAGAGTGTGACAGTGTCGTTTTCATTTTGTCGTTGTCGGAATTATCACTAATGTTATTGTTGTTTCAATTGTTGTTAGACCGATCGGGATCGTGTACGATTTGAGTATTTTCTACAGGATTAAAATTGGAACAATTATTTTCAAAAGTATCATCCAAAATAGAAAAAATGTAAGTAGAACTGAGATTATTATTATTCACAGTAGTGGTTAAAAGAAAGTCATACAAAGTTATCGGTTCAAGTGATTTCCTCCCTTTATTCGAGACAACTATCCTAGTGGAAGATAAATGAACATGAGAACTAGAAGATATAAAAGGAATAGTAGTTCCTGTGTCTAAAAGACCTCTAACCCTTTTTTGTTCTTTCATTTTCTTTTCCTTCCTTTTCTTGGAAGATTTTGTGATTTGTAGGTCTCAAGGATCTCTTCATAAGATTTACCTTGAATAGTGTCGTCTTTATCTTTGTCGTCATGATCAAGAATAAGTTTATTGAACAATATCACATTGACTGAACCTTTTTCAGGTTCTTTCAAGTACTCTTTTGGGATTGCTATATTCCCTTTTTAAAGTTGCGCTCTAACCAATCCTTAAAGACAAAACATTCTTTAATTTTATGTCCAAGCATTCTGTGATAAGAACAATAATTGGGATTGTCTTTCATGTCAACCTCCCCTGGCCTTTTAGCCTCAGGCAACTTGAATTCTGGCATCTTTAGTTGGCTACGGAATATTTTAACAATAGCCTATGTCTTAAAAGGATATTCTTTATTCATTCTTTCAATCATCGTTCTCTTCTTTGTTGGTACTAGAACTGGTTATTGAAATTGTAATTGAGAAGTTCTCTGTTGTGGTGGTTGGTTCTGTCATTGTTTCTTTTGTTCATGCTCGAATTGCATCACTTGTTTGCTCTTTTCTATAAAATTTCTCGGTTTCTTCTCAAATGTTTTGACAGACTTTGTCTTTTCTGGCTTTTCAGCTACACTCATCTGCTTGGCTTCTTCCTGAAGATTGACAGCTTTACTGAGCAATTTTTCAAATGTTTTTATTGTAAATACTTTTAGCATGAATGCTATAGGACCATGAATATTCTTAAGCAAGATCTCGATAGCATGTTGTTCCTGGAGTTAAGGTTCACATTTCATGCTAAGATTTCTCCAGCGTAAAATGTAATCCACCAAACTTTCTCTTGGTGTTTGTTTTTCTACTACCAGGTCACCAACTGTTGTATGGTTTTGTGCTCCAGCAACATGTTGAATGAAGAAGCTTTCCAGCTCTACAAAAGTTTTAACGGAGCCATTAGGAAGTTTTGCATACCAGTCAAAGGAAACTCATGTGAGACTGTTAACAATTTGACGAAGTAGAATAGTGTCACTTCCTCCTGCATTGCAACAACTTGCGCTGAAGTGTGCAAGATGTTGGCATGGATTACCGGTCCCGTCAAACATTTTGAAAAGAGGAGGAACAAAACCTTTGGGGTATTGGATAGAATCAAATTCCTCTGGATAAGGTCTACCCTTTGGAATTAATGATCCAGCCTTTACCTGAGCCATTTTTTCTTTTATCTTTTGCTCCACCAATTGTGTGATTTCTTTTTAAGGAATTCCACTTTTAGTGGAATCCTTTCTCTTTTGAGTGCTTTCTTCAACTTCTAGTGCCTCTCTTTTGTCCTCTAGAATGTGTATTGCCTCTGGTTTAATAATTTCAACGACAGGCGATGGAGTCGTTGTTGGATTTTCTAAAGCTACCAATAATTCTTCCATTTTTTGTTTGAGATGATCGATTTCTTCATCCCGCTATCGGATAACCGTTCGTAATTCTTCTATCGTATCTTCTTCACTTAATTCTCGTGCTAAGCAAGTAGATCGTGGTTCGACCATGTTTATTTTAGCAACCTCCTCATTTGAACTATTTGAAGAATCCTCCTTTCTCCATATTGAGAATTGTTTTATATCGTTTTTCAACTTTTTCGATCTTTCTTCGAACGATTTTATAGGACGTTCTTCACAAGTTTTTTCCTAAGAACTGTCCTCAGGGGTATTCACAATATCTGAGATTCCTCCCAACAATTCTCTTCTCCATACATTATTGATAAGTATAGGTCGAGATATCCATGGAAGTATATCATCATTTTATGAATAAAAATGGTCTCCACTTTGGAACATTTGGACCAGAGCTGTCATTTTAGCAGATGTATCTTTTGCTTCTGATATTAATTTATTATGTTTGGTGCTATTTTTTGTGATAGTTACATCTTTCACTCTTGGCCCCAGGCGGAATTTTACTGGTACCCGAGTATACTGACTGTCTAATGGGAATTTGATGATCCATTTCTTGATAGGCGGGATCTTCAATTGCAATAATTCTTATTTTCATTGTCGTAGAGACTGGACATCCCATTTTATCTAAAAGTCAAGAAATTGAACACATTTCTTTCCATGCTAATCTTTTAAACACATAATATATGGTGTGAATTAACGAAGAACTTTTGAGTTGGAAATTATTATCCTCATATTCAACAGGTATTGGAAAATATGGGTTTTCATTTGAAAATGAAGGGTTCACAAAAATACTTTATTCAAATTCAGATGTCTCAAAATCATTATTCTCGTTCCACCTCTTCTTTCTTTTAAGAGAATGAATTTTACTTTTACGTTGGGAACAAGTTTTTGGAACAATCTTGGAATAAGATCCAACTTCATATATGGATGGAGGTAGAATGTCCTTTTATTCCTCAACATAGATTTTCTTTCCTTTTCTATCAACTTGTTCTTCCATTTCATCAAAAGCATATTGTTCTAAAGGAATGTATTGATGCATGTCTTCTATAAAGTTAAGAAAATCTTCATAAGGTTCCATATTGAATTCCTCGAGGATTGTATATCAGTTTGATATGGATTATTTAGTACAAATTTAGTTTCATCAAATAATCCAAAGTCATTCTGATAAAAGTAAACGTCTTCATCAATTGGTGTACTGAGATCTTAAAAGTAAGAAAAGACTGAATCTGGGGATTCCATTGCAACTTTTCTGAAAATTCAAGGAGAATAAAATGTCATAGACTTATTTATAAACTAGAAATTTATCTTTGTTTATTTTGTCTTATGTTGTCATTATGGAGTGTCAAATATAACTCTTCAAAGAGTTATATTTTGAAAGATGTGGTCTTATATGTCAAAGGATGAAACAACATGTGTTTGTTGACCTCATTTTTGATGAGGTCTTTTCTCTTCTCTCTCCTTAGTACTTAGGATCTAGCCATAGGGCTTCTCCTTGACTATCTTAGAAGACTAGAAATGGGACCAATCACTTAGAAATTCAAACACTTCCTGGCTCCCTTGTCGGCATATTTTTAGGTTTGTGGATTTGTATTTTGAAAAGGGGTTGCCTACAGAAATTGTCGGGGAATTTTTAATTTAATTTAAATAAATAATTTGAAAAGTAGTATTTGATTTTGAAAATAATTTTAAAAATTGAAGATTTTAAGATATGAAATCAAACCGATCTCACATCCCGAATAGTTTATATAAACGAGCACCGCACCACAAACCGTATATCTATCCCGGAGAGTAGACACATCGCTTCGATGATGGGGCTCGGTTAAATAAACTAGAAGATTTGTGACATCCGTTTGGTCTACGAATCAATTTTATAAGCCAACAAGTTCCCCTGCTTAATATAAAGGAATTAAGAAGGGGTTATATTACCTGGGTTCTTAAAGTTCCCTATAAGGGCAAGCCCCTATAGTTAATTACATCTTAAATGAAGTGAATCACTTAAGAAAACTTTCGATAATGATCAGTGGTTTTGCCCTCAATAATTTCAAAGTTTAAGGTTTTCAAATGATTGGATTTTTGAAATTTCAAAAGGGAATGACTCAAAATTTGGGAACGAGCTTTATTTTGGAGTTCAATGGAAGAGAGGTAGGAGAAGCTCGGAGATCCAAGAAGAATTCGACAATTTCCCAAACTATCCTATTGTTTGGCTTAGATTCGAGAAAATCCTAATATTATCCGATATTTCAATCTCGCCAATTTTAGTTAATTAGTGACTTATATTCGTATGACATAATCATACAATCGACTTGAAGATGTGAGGGTTTATGTTACCAAACGACTACCTCGGAGTCCTAAGACCGGTTAGGGCTTAATTTACATAACATGATCATGCAAATGCCTAATGAAGAGTTGAGGATTTATGTTGCACTAGGCAAACCACCTTGAAGTCCTATGGCTTGGTTATTTAATTCTAAGAAAGTTTTGTCAAGTAGACTCGTGTTTTGCCGATGACGATGGCCGTGCCGCCCACCATGCTCCGAGCCCCTTGTTGTTGCAGAGGTTTAGTTTTAGAAGTCATAAATCAGGAGATGAGAGAAGTTTTTTCGTTTAGAGAAAATCTTAAAATCCAAGTGTTTTAATATTTTAATTAAAACAAATCTTAAAGTTGTTTAAACAGAACCGATTAAGATCCCACTGGTTCCGTCATCCCGCACCGTTATTTTCATCGAATTCACTTAGTCTCGATGAATTTGCTAAACTCAATCGAATGAGTTCCACACTTTCATTTAGACCGTGGAAATCCCGTTAGCAACACGTGGGTTACATCATCCGAGGTATTCCCGATCATTCAACGAGACGTTTTAATTTAGTTGAAATTGTGGTTTTGGTTGTTCTTTTTGTGATTAAATTTTGAGTTGTTTTATATTTTGAAATGTTGTGGCGGTAATTTTTATCTTGCAGTGTCTTTTAATTTAGTTTTGGTTTCAGTTTTAGGGACTACCCTAAAGGTTTTGGTTTTCATGCAACTGTTGTTTATCATGCAAGAAAAGAAAGTGCAATGCGATTAATTAAATTGCGAGAAGGTAAATTGCAATAAAATAAAAGCGTACCTGGAGGGTCTTCCCGTCATCCCAAGCTCGCACTTGAAACACATGTTAGAAGCATTTAAGTATTTATAGCAATTACCTAGGTAAAGCTAAGGGCAAGGTTTCGGTTTTCTACCAAGATCCTAATCCTATAGCTAATCATTCCTATGACGTCTAGGTTTTCAATTTTGCTTTATGGATGATTTTCTCGCACCAAAGAATAATTAAGTTCAATTGTTCTTATAAAACACCCCGTCATATCGAGGAAGTGCTTAAGACGAATCTTAAACATATTTTCAATATTGCTGGAATTGTTCTAAGTCCAAATGGATTTAATTAATTAGGTGAATTAATCATCCGAGGTTTAATTAAGTTTTGTTCTTTTTGCTCAGTGAACTAGGATGTTCGAATATCCTATGAATGAAGTGACACTTCACTTAATACTCCATTTAGAAGTTATGATAACAAGAGCTTTTGAGGGCAAATTGATGTTTTAGTGATTTGTGATTTAATTTAATTTTAATTAATGGCTTTAAGTTTGGAATAGTGTTCAAGTTGTTTTAGATTTATTTTGAATTCTTTATGTCTTAAGTGATGTTATATTTAATTCAATTTAATTTAATTTAATTTAATTTAATTTAGTTTGGTTTAATTTAATTTTAATTTAATTTAATTTTAATTTTAATTTAATTTTAATTTAATTTAATTTCAATTTAATTTTAATTTAATTTAATTTCAATTTAAATTTATTTTTAATTTAATTTTAATTTGATTTAATTAATCGCATTATACTTTCTTTTACAATTTGATTTTAATTTGATTTAATTTTAATTTGATTTAATTAATCGCATTTTAATTTAATTTTATTGCAATTTACCTTCTCGCAATTTAATTAATCGCATTGTACTTTCTTTTCTTACATGATAAACAACAGTTTCATGAAAACCAAAACCTTTAGGGTAGTCCCTAAAACTGAAACTAAAACTAAATTAAAAGTCATTACAAGATAAAAATCACCGCCACAACATTTCAAAATATAAAACAACTCAAAATTTAATCACAAACAGAACAACCAAAACCACAATTGCAACTAAATTAAAACGTCTCGTTGAATGATCGGGAATACCTCGGATGATGTAACCCACGTGTTACTAACGGGATTTCCCATGGTTTAAATGAAAGTGTGGAACTCATTCAGTTAAGTTTAGCAAATTCATCCGGACTAAGTGAATTCGATGAAAATAACTAGTGCTCGGGATGACTGAACAATGGGATCTTAATCGGTTCGTTTTAAACAACTTTAAGATTTGTTTTAATTAAAATATTAAAAACACTTAGATTTTAAGATTTTCTCTAAACCAAAACACTTCTCTCATCTCCCCGATTTATGACTTCTAAAACTAAACCTCCGCAACAACAAGGAGCTCGGAGCATGGTGGGCGACGAAGGCCATCGTCATCGACGAAAACTCGGATCTACATTAACTAAACATTCCCGTAATTTAAACAACAAAGCCATAGGATTTCGAGGTAGTTTGCTTAGTGCAACATAAATCCTCAACTCTTCGTTAAGCATTTGCATGATCATGTTATGTAAATTAAGCCCTAACCGGTCTTAGGACTCCGAGGTAGTCGTTTGGTACGACATAAACCCTCACAACTTCTAGGCTGATTGTATGATTATGTCATACGAATATTAATTCTAATTAACTAAAATTGGCAGATATTAGGATTTTCTCAAATCTAAGCCAAACAATAGGATAGTTTGGGAAGTTGCCAAGATTCTTCTGGATCTCCAGCTTTCTCCTACCTCTCTTCCATTGAACTCCAAAATAAACTGTTCCCAAATTTTGAGTCATTCCCTTTTGAAATTTCAAAAATCCAATCCTTTGAAAACCTTAAACTTTGAAATTCTTGAGGGCTAAACCACTGATCATTATCGAGAGTTTTCTTAAGTGATTCGCGTCATTTAAGATGTAATTAACTATAGGGACTTGATTTTATAGGGAACTTTAAGAACCCAGATAATATAAACCCTGCTTAATTCATTTATATTAAGCAGGGGAACTTGTCGGCTTATAAAATTGGTTCACAAACCAAACAGATGTCACAAATCTTCTAGTTTATTTAATCGAGCCCCATCATCAAGCAAAGGTGTCTATTCTCCGGGATAGATATACGACTTGTGGTGTGGTGCTCGTTTATATAAACTATTCGAGATGCAGGATCGGCTTGATTTCATATCTTAAAATTTTCAAACTTAAAATTATTTTCAAAATCAAATGCTACTTTCTAAATTATATATATATATTTAAATCAAATTTAAAATTTAAATTTTGCCGACAATTTCTGTAGGCGATCCCTTTTCAAAAATACAACACTCAACCTAAAAATATGCCGACACTCGGCGAAGGGTACGAACCCATGCCATCCGAATCAAATTGAAAATTCTTCGTGATTTTGAAATCATCCCGAGAGAGGGTTTCAAAGGAGGTCTGCAATAGATCTTGATTTGAAGAAGGATTGGAGGATTTGAAAAGATGGACTTAAACTGGAATTCAATTTGAGCTTTTAGATTTGTTTTGTCTGTCGTTTAACTATCTCATTTTTTTTATTGTTCATTTGGTGTTCATGTGGATTTGAAGTTCTTTTTAATGTTCGAATTTTTATGGAAGAAAGTTCTTATTTATTTTCCTTTTCTTTTCTGTTCTTTGTTCGAAGTTCATTTAACTTTAATGGCGTTTCCCTACCAATTCCGCACAAAAAGAGGTGAAGGCAAAATGTGACATGGTCACTTTCATTCCAATCTTCTTGAAGATACATCATACAACTCGATCTGAAATATTTCTCATACAATCCATGACTCAAAACGGACTATGTATGATTCTTATTGAACCATCCAAAAAAGTATATGTTAAATCCATGTCTGAATAATGAGATACACGGTCAATAACATCACCTTCCAAGCCATCCTTGGTAGGAATGCCACATGGATGTGCATTGGAGATGTGCTATTTCCCATGTAACTCACGCTCGTAGGCCGGAGACTCTCCACTCGGATCCGGTCGGAAGTGGTAAGGCGCCTTTCTGTCGTCCATCCTTCTAAAAGTGACGGAGATCCGCTCCACTGGTACTCCCGATATACAATGTTTGGCGATGTCTGCTCCATTTCCTTGTAATACCATGACGGAACCTACCGGAAGTGGTATCTCAACCGGCCCTCGGAACTTACCCGGGCCTGCTATCCGGAGGTCAGATCCGAACATGATATTGCATTGGTTGACGAACGAAACCGTGCGTAAAGGTCCGACAAAGTCATGGTGGTCTATGTGTGGGGTATGCAGCCGCTCTTCGATAAATGTCGATGATGCAACCGTCGGGTATGCGATCTGCGCGGCATACTCTCCACGTTATCATTCTTTTCACCATTCTTTTAATTATTCTCGGCATCGGATCCACCTCACCGTGACGGAGTATCACTGGTGGATTTCCTTTTCTGTCCTCTGCGAAGTTATAGCAACATCCGCATTGTATTGTAACTCTTCCTTTCCCTGACATCCATTTCCGAGGTTCCGAATAAGTATTTTCTCTTAGATCGGCCCGCTCGACCCATTTTATGAAGTTCTAAGATGCAATCCACAACTGCCGTTGCTAGTACTCCGAGAATACACCCGTGTGTAACTCGAGGCCTTCCAAAATGTTGATTCTTTTGCCTCTAATCCTTTCAAATTATTCGAAAGTCTTCTTCTCAACATTTTGCATTCTTTCTAGTTCATATTCGGGATGATCTTCAGTGACGAGGCCTAGTAACGTATCGCGGGATGTATGGCTCAATCCCGTCACGTTCTCCCGCATACCTGCTCCTCGGAGATTGTCTCTGTCGGGACATCCTCCGGGGTTACTTTCGCAACAAGGTTCTTTAGATATGGTATCTCTATCTGACGTCGAGGCGATCTCTCTGCCTCTGATCTTCTCAGAGTTTCCCTTATCCTTTCTGTTGTTCTCGGAGCTTATTCTCTCTTTTCGTGTTCCCGATGAACCAAGCATCTTCGAAATATGTGTGTCCGCGAAGGCGGCCGTTTCCTCGTGTTGATCTCGCTACTAGTTTAGTCAACATCTTGCGGATACGGCGATTCTTATTCCTTCTTTGAGTAGCAGCGAGCGTAGCTCTCCCTCACTTCGAATTTCGGCGGCGCGGCGCTGACGAGCCTGCCCTCTGCCGTGGAAACTACTGACTTGATTTTCTTGCTTTCCTCGGTGTTTGTATTTCTTTTCTTGTTGTTGGATTGGTGGCTTGGGCCACCCATCTTCATCACTGTCTAGCTATGAAGCTCTTCTCGGTCCACTGGGACCCAATCATTTTCTTCATATCGTAGAGCCGGGCCGGTGTGAAGTCGAATCAATTTCTATCATCGCTCCATCCTTCACCCTCTTTTCATCGAGTGCGAAACTCACGCCATTTTTAAAGTTTAGGACCAACCGCCCGTTCGACATTTCCCTGCGAAGAAAATAAGGAAAGGATCAGGGAATGTACTAAGAACAAAAACATTAAGAAAATATTTATCACTGAAGATTCTTATTCACTTATTCCAATTTTAATTTTTAAGGAAAGTAGGAAAAGATGAAGAAAGATCAGGAAAAAGATTTGATTTGCAAGGAAGGGTAAAACTTTATTATTATGATTTCACGTATTTCATTTTTAGCACATATATTTTTTTATCCATTTTTATGTTTTTTGGGTTCGGACCCAGTCACAAAGTAATTGCTTCACCCGTGTTTCTAGGGATAAGACTCTATCTTAAAGGCCACCCTTTGAAACATCAGGTTGCGTAATACTTCTTCAAATATCGTCCATTGATTGGAATCATCTGTCGTTCTCCTTGGCAATTCACAAGTTGGTAGGAGCCTCCTGAGTAGACTGCCTCGACCACAAACGGCTCTTCCCAAGTTGGTTAAAATTTGCCTCCTATCTTGCGTGTGCAAGAATAGGTCTTCTGAGAACAAGAACTAAGTCACCAACTTTGAAAGTTCTTGGGCGGACCAGTTTATCATGGGCCTCGTATCATCTTAGCTCGGTATGGCTCCAAATTTTGTTGCGCCGCAAGTCTTTTCCCTTCCATGTTTTCCAGCTTCTTCCAGCCGTAATCCGGCATTTTCTTCTGTAGTAATTTTATTTGCCACTGCAATTCTGAGTGATGGAAGCTGGACTTCCAATGGTAACACTGCCTCGGACCCGTGTACTAAAGCATAAGGCGTATTCTGAGTAGGAGTCCTGAAAGTCGTCCTGTAGGCCCATAAGGCCTCTAACAACTTCTCGTGCCAATTTCTCTTGTTGTCATCCAAAGTTTTCTTTAAAATTTGAACGAGAGTTTTATTAAAAGCCTTCGCCAAGCCGTTTGCTCTGGGTAGTAGATTGTCGAGTATCGCCAATCGATTCCATGTCTTCCGACAAAATTGTTGATCTTCGTACTTCCGAATGCGGACCCATTATTCGAAATGATTCTCGCGCGGTACTCCGAAACGGTAGACGACTTGATTTTTGAAAACCGTAAGCACGTGGTGTGCCTTTACTTTCCGAGTGGAACCGCTTCGCCCATTTAGAAAAGTAGTCCGTAGCCGCAAGGATGAAGCGATGTCCTTCGAAGAAGGTGGTTCTATCGGACCCACTATATCCGTGCCCCAACAATCAAATGGCCACGACGCAATTGTCTGATGTAGCACGTTCGGAGGTCGGTGTAGAACCACCCGTGCACTCGGCACTCGGTGACAACTCTGGCGACTTTCATGCAGTCGGTCATCATCGAGGGCCGCAATGCCCTAGTCTTTTAATTTTCATTTTCATTTTCGGACCCGATCGATGAGCGCCACAAAGTCCCGAATGCACTTCTTCGACAATTTCACGAGCCTCGACCCGCTCGAGCATCTTAACCACATCCGATCAAAAGACCTTCCGTATAATGTATTATTTATTAATGCGTAAGACGTAGTTCTTTTCGATTTAATGTGCTAATGACTTATCGTCCGGTAATTTACCTCGTTTCGGTAGTAGTCTATTAGCGGTCGACGCCAATCTTCTCGTGTTTTCCGTCACCGCCGCAACCGATTCCTCTGCTTTTTCTGATTTCTGTATCATATCCATGTCGAGCTGTGATAGGACCTGTCATCCCTGAACTAACATTTCAACTGACTCATCTTGTAAGCAGGCAAATTCATTTGCAAGGCGAGCTAGCGCATCCGCGAGAGCATTTTCTTTTCTAAGGATCTTGTAGATTGTTACATTCGGAATTTGTTCCAACAGTTTCATGGCATACTGAAAGTATTGCTCGAGTCTTGGCTTTAAAATTCTGTATTGTCCGACGACCTGTTGAATGATCAACCGAGAATCTCCGTACATATTGATATCCGCTATTCCCATTCGAATGGCCGGCTCGAGTCCCGTTATGAGGGCTTCGCATTCTCCGCCTCGTTATTTGTGCACGCGCTCGTTAAGTGGTAGGAGTATCTTAACATCCCCCGCTCCAGCATTATAAAGATTAGTCCGATTCCCGCTTTACCGGCACTATCGTTTGCAATTCTTTATCTTTCTCGTGCCGAGGACGCTCCGTCGAAGTATAGTTCCCAACGTCGATCATCGCTGTCTTCTAGGCTCATTATCTCGCTCGTCCGGCAAGTCGTCGTTCGAGAGGCGAATCCGCCGTGAAGGGTGTGCCGCAAGGAAGTCGCCTAGAACTTGTCCCTTTACGTCACGAAGAGGAACGAAAGTTATGTCGAATTGCAATAAGATCATCGACCACCCGGCAAGTCCGCGTAAAGTGTTGGACGCGGTCATCAAATATCGCAACGGATTAACTTTCGAGATAAGGTCGACCTTATGAGAGAGCATGTAATGCCCGAGTTTCGTGCGGCGAAGATCGTGGCCAAACAATGCTTCTCAATCGGAGGATACTTTACTTCCATCGGAATCAAACGATGGCTTAAGTAGTAGAGAGCATTTTCTTTTCCCTCATCATCGACCCTAAGCAACAGGCTCCAAGGGAGTCGTCTAGAGCCGTGGTATAAAGTATCAACTGTCTACCTGAGACTGGGGCTGCTAAGATAGAAGGTGTCATTAAGTATTTTTTAATGTCCTCGAAGGCCCGTTGGCATTTCTTTTCCCAAACAAATTTGGCGTCCTTTTTAACTAATGCCGAGAAGGGCTGACACCTACCTGACAAGTTCGAAATAAAGCGTTGAAGATATGCCAGCTTCCCTTGAAAGGATCGTAGCTATTTTAAGGTTTTGGGATGCGGCATTTCTAAGATAGCTTTAATCTTTTCCGGATCAATTTCAATCCCGCGATGTCGGACAACGAATTCTAAGAATTTCCCGGAGGTAACGCCGAAGGCGCATTTTAAGGGATTCATCTTAAGGTTGTATTGCCTTAGTCGTTCAAAGACAATTCTCAAATTATACAGGTGATCTTCTTTCAGTTTGCTTTTGATGACCACATCGTCCATGTAGCACTCGACTTGGTTGTGAATGAGATCATCAAAAATCTTTGTCATTGCTCTTCGATATGTCGCTCCCGCGTTCTTTAGTCCGAATGGCATTACCGTGTAGCAATACACTCCGATCGGTGTTCCGAATGCCGCGAGCTTTTCGTCTTCTCGGTGCCATCTTTATTTGGTTGTATCCTCGAAGATCCATCCATGAAAGAGAATATTTCATGTGTCGAAGCGATGTCGATCATTAACTCGGAATTGGTAATGGAAATTCATCCTTCGTACATGCTTGTTCAAGTCTCTCGAAATCCACGCAGTCTCCGATCCGACCATTCTTTTTCCCGATCGGTACCACATTGGCTAGCCAAGTAGGTATTGTTCTTCACGGACAAATTTAGCGTCGATTAGCTTCTTAACTTCAGCTATTACTTCGTTGTTCAATTTCCAAACGCATTCTTCTCGGAAGCTTGTCCGACCGTAACGGAAGTAGGATCCACTCCTAACCCGTGAACCGCGACTTCGGAGCTAATCCCGGCATTTCGTCGTAACTCCAAGCAAAACAAGTCCTCGAATTTCATTAATAGCTTGATCATTTCCTCGGAATCTTCTTTATCGAGTAAGGAGCTAACAAAGGTTGGTATAGGCTTTTCGCAGTACCTAAGTTAACTTCCATTAACTCATCTATCAGAGATTCGATTTCTTCTTCGAACTCCGGTGGAGCGTCTCCACTCTGCAGATCTTCAAGTTCTTCTCGTAGTTTCCAAGCGCCTTCATTAAGTTCGCAAGTGATAACCAAACAAAATTCCGTATTGTCAACCGAACCTACCGTGCCGAATCCGAGACCATGTTTTGAATCGGGAGGCCGACCGGCATTATTCCATAATTTTTCGAAGTGTTGTGATCGGCCTTTCGTCCATTGCCGAGGTAAGACACCACGTTGAATTAAACTTCGAACACAGGGAGAGTACCACTCAAAAGGTAATTCCATTAATTCGAAGAAGTGACATCTTCAAATCAGTACATCGTTTTCAGTATTGGAAGAAGAAGTGTCACGGTAAAATTTGATCGTTTTACACCGCCGTCTATGTACTTCTTCGACCACCATACCCTCGATCTTATTAGATCGGATCGGGGTCGTGGTCATAGTGTGTACATAGTGGTTAATCTTTTCGTACATCGATTTGTATTCTTCGTTCTTCTCATCTTCGAGAGAAATCTTGAATTGTGGTTTCTTCCGTTTATTGTAGTCGCTTCTTTCGACTTCCTCTTCTTCCTCGTAGCCGTTCTCCCAATCAACGTCGATCACCGGCTTTTCTCGTCCAACTCGTCCCGAAGGTCTCTTCGACGACCTCGTCCCCGGCCTCGACCTCGGATGCGAGTTCTCGGAGAAACCTTCACCATCTCGCCATAAGGGAGTGGTGAGCGACCGTTGGACTAGAACTTCGTGTTCTTCATTGTCTCACATTTCTTTTGGCTTCATTCGGGCACGCGTATTTCCGGAGAAGATTGTTTTCTTCTGAGGTGCGTAATAAGCTGCATCTTCATGGATTCCAATCTCATGTACGGAGAAAGGTTGTAAATCACCTTTAATGCACCGTTCTCCTCCTTCGTAGTATTTTATGCACTGATGCAGAGACGATGGTACTATCCGGTTTTCATGGATCCACGGTCGACCCAGCAGAGCGTCGAACGATGTCTCGCAGTCAATTATGTGGAATTTTGCGGTTGTCTTTGCTAAGTCACCGGTCTTCATCAATAGTGTTATTGATCCACGGGCTCTTTCTCCTTCTCGGTCGAATCTTCTTAGTAACATCTTGTCCGCTTCAAGCTCGCGAGCATCAATTTCCAAGTATGCTAGTGTCCGAAGATTCATTATGTTGATTGACGCTCCTGGATCCACCAATTCTCTGGAGAGTGTAAATTTTCCGATTGTGACCGAAATGTACAACTGGTCGGTCAGGATCGGCTGTCCCAAGAAGTAGATCATCGTCCGTGAAGGTAACACCTCGTCGTTCCTTTAACGAGCAAACCTCATCTAAGGAATCTTCGGCCATCCGAGCTAAACAAATCTCTCGTATCAAGTAAGGCCTCGATCGAGCTTCCCTCATCTCTTTCGATAAGATGAGAGCGTCGGTAGATTCTCGCCTGCTCGGTAGTTTCCTAAGATGGGCTAGCACGTTATAGTCCACTTTGTTACCATGTGTCTCGCCTTCTTCCCGAATGGGCAATTCTTCTACCTGGGGTCGATTCTTCCCCGAACAACCACCCGCTTTCCTTCGTCTTTTGGACCCATTCTCGGAGGTAGAACCCTTCCGCTCCTTAAGTCGACTTCGTGATTTCTTCCGAGTCCGGTACCGAGTTTACAGTGTCTCCTTTTGAATCGGCATGATAGGTTCTTCTCGGAGTCGCTCGAATCCGAAAGCTCTAAATCTATCGTGATTGGAGTTCCTTGGAATTCACAACAGATCCATCGCTTGTTGAACTTTTGTAGCCTTCTTGGTGAATGTCCTCTTTGTCATCGCGATTGTCGAGGTCGTGTATGATTCGAGAATTGTTATTGGTATCGAAATCGAGATCCGAATTAGATTGGTTGTCGTTACTTACGTAATCGTTAGAAACAGTCAAAACGTAGCCAACGCCATAACTCTTATCATTATAAGATCTCGCCGGAGCGAGCAAATAATCATACAAAGTCAGAGGTCTGAGGAATTTTTCCCCCGAATCGGAAACAACCATCCTAGGATAAGCAGCCCCTAGTCTAGCCTTAGGAGCCTCAGTCTTTTCTTCTTCTACGATCTCCTTCTTTTCTACTATCTTTTCTTCCTGGGACGGTTCTTCAATTGTAAGCGATAGCGCCGGCTTGACAGGTTTCAAACCCCGAGTTGAAGCATGCTCCGAAGCGGCCTAGATGTGGTCCAAAATTTTCTTCGATGATCTTGTCCAGACAGTACTCCATCCATCATCGGCCGTGTAAGGGTCTATCGGAATAATGGGATCCGTTGAGATCAACATCGACGTAACCTCCTTTCGGGGTTCTTTCATGTATTCCTTCGGATCGTTATGTTCCCCTTTCGGAGATTGTTGTCAAGCCAACTCCCGAAGGTGATGCAATCCTCTATCTTATGTCCAAGCATCCGGTGGTAAGGCGTAGGTCGGGATGGTCTTTCTTATTAACTTCCTCCGCTTCTCGGGTTCTCGCATTCGAAAATCCGAAGTCTTCATCAAACCGCGGAACATCTTTCGCACTCGCCTCATTCTCGAATGGATATTCTCTATTTATAAGCTCCTTTAACGTGCGCCGTGGGCGAGGCGGTTGCTCATATTGTCGAGTTGGCCGATAACCGGCCGAAGTTGTTGGTAGTTCTCGCCGAGGTTGTTGATAGCCAGGCCGCGGCCGCTCCGCCGTATTCGCATCGGCCGCTCGCCCCTATCGACCGCCGCGACGATCCCGGATTTCTTTTCAAACGCCTTCACAGTGCTTCGTCCGTCCGTCTCGTCGATGAAACTTAGCCGTTTCGCTTCCTCTCGAAAGCTTCCGCCTTACTTAACAACTTCTCGAAAGTCTTAATCGTAAATCCCTTAAGGAGAAGTGCTATCGGCCGTGAATGCTTTTAAGCAAGATACCGACCGCATGCCGTTCTTGTAGCCGTGGCTCACACTTCATGCTTAGATTTCTCCATCGAAGTATGTAGTCCACTAAAGTTTCGCTCGGCTTCGTTTCTCCACCACTAGATCACCGATGGTGATATGGTGCCGAGCTCCGCAAACCGTTTCACGAAGAGGTTTTCTAATTCCGAAAATGTCTTTACCGAACCGTTCGGTAACTCGCGTACCAATCGAAGGCGATCCCCGATGTGCCGCCGACGAATTGTCGGAAGAGTAAGGCGTCACTTCCACCTGTGTTGCAACAACTAGTGCGAAAATGTGCAACATGCCGTCGAGGGTTTCCGTACCATCAAAAGTCTTGAACAGAGGCGGTACGAAGCCTTTTGGGTATTGTACTGCATCAAATTCTTCTGGGTTAAGGTCTACCCGTCCGAATAGATGTTCCGCTCTTAGACTGTACTAAGGCTTCTCGCACCTGCTGTTCTACCATGTTCTTGATGTCCTTCTCTGGAATCACATTCTGAGTAGAGTCTTTCTTCTGCTGATCGTCTCCGTTAACGGATGTAATCTCTTTTCCTCCGTCTATAATATGAATAACTTCATGAGGCGTTTCTCGGGGGTCGAACCCGACTCGAAGAGTGGCTAGTGGCCGCAGCCATCTCTTCCATCCTTTTTGCCATTTGAGAGATTGTATCATCCTTTTCTTGAATTTGTGCTCTTAATGCTTCCGGCTCATCTCTCTCCGCAGCTGCCGGAGCACCTTGTGAAGCTGACGATGCTCGTGTCTCGACCTTGTTGATCTCTACCTATTCGTCATCCATGAACTCCGACGAGTCAACTTCATCTCCAAACTTTTCTTCTCTTTCTCTTGCTAAACGTTGAATGTCTGTTCTTAGCTTTTCCATAGAGTCCTCCAATGGTCTTTTTCGTACGGTTTTGCAGTTATCACGCGATGGCCGTTGGATTTCCTTCTCGGGAGTCCCCTTCATCGCAAGGGCGCTCTCTTCGACTCGAGTCTCCCCGACGAGACTTTCCTTCTCCGGTCGTTGTTTCGGCCTTAATCGGCCGCAAGCAGGACGCCATACCATCCTTCTAGCAGCAGAAGGCCTAGGACCGGATGGTCCGTCTACCGAATGCCGGAAGGTGGTATCCTCCCCGATCCGTAAACCCGAAACAACAATAAAGTGAACTAGCTTTCATCTTCTTATTCGACTTTTCCGTGGCGCTAACGGTTCTACTCGCGGCCCAAGACGGACTCGGCCGGCACCCGCCTTATTCTTCTTAAAATCTCTGATACAGGACATTTCTCTTTCTTTGCTAACTTCTCTATCATAGTCTGTAGTCGGGCAAATGGTGTAATCCTAGCTCTTTTCTTTCGGCTGTTGCTATAGTATGCAGGTCGAGGTAATGTAGAAGAAATCTTGCAGACATTTTCCTCGTCAGCGCGGCATGAGAGGGGATGGAATCTACTTCCTTCCAAAAGCGTGTATAATCGAGCAATGGTATGTACTCAAGTAATGGTGTGTACTGCAGCAGTTCTTCCAAGAAAGCAACTTCAGCAGCCTCGGCTTTCCTTGCAATCTTTCTACTCCCCGTTTCTCCTCCGAGTTCGTGTTAGGGGTGGAACCCTCGAGTTGGACCCAACTTCGAAAACGAAGGTCTCGCATGGAGATCCGTACCCTCCACGGTAACATGCTCGTCACAAACTCGAATTTCCTTCCCCTTCCGCCTGCGTGCCGGGTAGGTGCAGAGACGACTAGACCGGTTGGGGTAGAGACAACGAGCCCTCCTATGAATAGTAGTATTCCTCTCACTCGGAACCCTTCATAGTGAGGAACTCTCGAGTCGACTTGAAGTCGAACTCGATCAAAGGTCTTTCGCCTCGTGCACTTTCGTCCGTAAGTGTGAAAAGGGTGACGTCGCTGATCTCGACATTTGTATTCTCGAATCCTCGCCCGAAATGGATGATTCCATTGTCGGAAGCTCCTCCTTGTAGACAGCTAGGTCAAGTCCGTTGGTAAAGGAGAAAATCACCTTTGGGGCGTACATTTTCCGCAAGGTAGATTCCGATTGTCGGCCCCAAGTTATGCTTCTTCTCATCGGACGAAAAGAAAGGAATCAAAAGAGTCCGAACACATTTTTGTTCATGTATTTATAAAAAGGAGTTATTTGTTAAAAGAGTCATTCATTAGAGGGTTTGTTTATTAGGAACGAAATGTTCAAATGTGTAGAGAAGGTAAGGAATCCGATTCGTAATCGGAAAGGAAGAGAAAGTCTTATGCAAGACTTCTCGACTCGAAGGACCGCTCCTAAACTAACACCTATCGGGGTCCACCCCACCTCGTAAAAGAAGTAAAAGGATCTCGGAACCTCTCCGTTTAGGGGTGTCTAAACAAATGGCTCCTAAATCCGAGAGGAGTTGGCTATACTCGTTCAAGACAGAAATGAACGGGGTATTCCAATGGAAGAATGGTAGTTTGGTCCACTAGGGGCATGGGCTCACTACCGATTTATGAAAGCAAAGCCACATGATCAAAATGGAGAGAGAAACTACTCCCCAGCGGAGTCGCTAGAAATTGTCAGCATATTTTTAGGTTTGTGGATTTGTATTTTGAAAAGGGGTCGGGTACAGAAATTGTCAGTGAATTTTTAATTTAATTTAAATAAATAATTTGAAAAGTAGTATTTGATTTTGAAAATAATTTTTAAATTTAAAGATTTTAAGATATGAAATCAAACTGATCTCACATCCCGAATAGTTTATATAAACGAGCACCGCACCACAACCGTATATCTATCCCGAGAGTAGACACACTGGGGCTCGGTTAAATAAACTAGAAGAGTTGTGACATCCATTTGGTCTACGAACCAATTTTATAAGCCGACAAGTTCCCCTGCTTAATATAAAGGAATTAAGCAGGGTTTATATTACCTGGGTTCTTAAATTTCCCTATAAGGGCAAGCCCCTATAGTTAATTACATCTTAAATGAAGTGAATCACTTAAGAAAACTCTCGATAATGATCAGTGGTTTTGCCCTCAAGAATTTCAAAGTTTAAGGTTTTCAAAGGATCGGATTTTTGAAATTTCAAAAGGGAATGACTCAAAATTTAGGAACAGTTTGTTTTGGAGTTCAATGGAAGAGAGGTAGGAGAAGCTGGAGATCCAAGAAGAATCTTGGCAACTTCCCAAACTATCCTATTGTTCGGCTTAGATTCGAGAAAATCCTAATATTATCCGATATTTCAATCTTGCCAATTTTAGTGAATTAGGACTTATATTCGTATGACATAATCATACAATCAACTCTAGAAGATGCGAGGGTTTATGTCGTACCAAACGACTACCTCGGAGTCCTAAGACCTAGTTAGGGCTTAATTTACATAACATGATCATGCAAATGCCTAATGAAGAGTTGAGGATTTATGTCGCACTGAGCAAAACCACCTTGAAGTCCTATGGCTCGGTTATTTAATTCTAAGAAAGTTTTGTCAAGTAGACTCGAGTTTCATTGATGACGATGGCCGTGCCGCCCACCATGCTCCGAGCTCCTTGTTGTTGCAGAGGTTTAGTTTTAGAAGTCATAAATCGGAGATGAGAGAAGTGTTTTGGTTTAGAGAAAATATTAAAATCCAAGTGTTTTTAATATTTTAATTAAAACAAATCTTAAAGTTTGTTTAAACGTAACCGATTAAGATCCCACTGGCTCCGTCATCCCGCACCGTTATTTTCATCGAATTCACTTAGTCTAGATGAATTTGCTAAACTCAACCGAATGAGTTCCACACTTTCATTTAGACCGTGGAAATCCCGTTAGCAACACGTGGGTTACATCATCCGAGGTATTCCCGATCATTCAACGAGACGTTTTAATTTAGTTGCAATTGTGGTTTTGGTTGTTTTGTTTGTGATTAAATTTTGAGTTGTTTTATATTTTGAAATGTTGTGGCGGTAATTTTTATCTTGTGGTGTCTTTTAATTTAGTTTTGGTTTCAGTTTTAGGGACTACCCTAAAGGTTTTGGTTTTCATGCAACTGTTGTTTATCATGCAAGATAAGAAAGTGCAATGCGATTAATTAAATTGCGAGAAGGTAAATTGCAATAAAATAAAAGCGTACCCTGAGGGTCTTCCCGTCATCCCAAGCCGCACTCGAAACACATGTTAGAGCATTTAAGTATTTATAGCAATTACTCAGTAAAGCTAAGGGCAAGGTTTCGGTTTTCTACCAAGATCCTAATCCTATAGCTAGTCATTCCTATGACGTCTAGGTTTTCAATTTTGCTTTATGGATGATTTTCTCGCACCAAAGAATAATTAAGTTCAATTGTTCTTATAAAACACCCCGTCATATCGAGGAAGTGCTTAAGACAAATCTTAAACATCTTTTCAATATTGCTCGGAATTGTTCTAAGTCCAAATGGATTTAATTAATCAGGTGAATTAATCATCCGAGGTTTAATTAAGTTTTGTTTTTTTTTTCTCAGTGAACTAGGATGTTTGAATATCCTATGAATGAAGTGACACTTCACTTAATACTCCATTTAGGAGTTATGATAACAAGAGCTTTTGAGGCCAAATTGATGTTTTAAGTGATTTGCGATTTAATTTAATTTTAATTAATTGATTTAAGTTCGGAATAGTTGTTCAAGTTGTTTTAGATTTATTTTGAATTCTTTATGTCTTAAGTGATGTTATATTTAATTCAATTTAATTTAATTTAATTTAATTTAATTTAGTTTGGTTTAATTTAATTTTAATTTTAATTTAATTTTAATTTAATTTAATTTCAATTTAATTTTAATTTAATTTAATTTCAATTTAAATTTATTTTTAATTTAATTTTAATTTGATTTAATTTTAATTTAGTTTAATTTTAATTTAATTTAATTTAATTTAGTTTAATTTAACTTAATTTGATCTCAAGTTATTTTTCTTTTAATTCAATTTAATTTGATTTTAATTTAATTTCAATTTTAATTTAGTTGAGATTATTCTTTTAGTTGTTTTTTTTTTATTTTTTATTAAGACTTAAGTATTATTGAAGTGATTTATTTAGGGATTTTTAAATTAAAGAATAAATATCCTCTTAAATAATATCCCTACTTTAATAATTCCAATTTCCATTAATCTTCCAAATTTAATTAATTAATTAATTAAGGTTTACTTTAATTATTCTTAAAATGATTGATGGGTCTCTACCCTTTAATTATTTAAATTTCAATCATCCAAATCATATTAGGATCAAATATTTTACTCTCTCATTTTATTAAGCCTAAAGTTTTAATTAAGGGTTAAAATTTTAATTACCATTTTGCCCTTCAAGCTTAATAATTCCATAACTCACTAAATTGAGCTTAAATGATTTTGAAATTTTTATGTGACTTCACTCACATGTCAATTAAGACATTAGAGGAGAAAATGTGATTTTTCTGTATTTAATTTATTTATATAATTATTTTTTGTGGAAAATAGGGATTTTCAAGGAAAATTCAGTAAGATGACCAAGGGAATTTTTCTATCCTTAAGAAAATTATGGGGCATTCCTAATGACTAGAGGTCCACTTGAACTAATTTTGGTGATTTTTTAAATTTTATTTTATTTATTATAATTATTTTGAGTTTTGGAGTATTAATTAATTTAAAAATAAAATAAAGGTTGAAAAATGAATTTTATATTTTTCAAAAATCTCTCTCATATCAGGGAAACCAGAGAACCAATTTTTATAATTTTCTCGATTTTTATTCGATTTATTAGAATTATTTTAGAGAATGTTAAGAAAATTCATTTTTTTAATTCAAAAATTAATTTAGGCCTTTAAAATTCAATATCTTATCCTAGAGACTTAGGAAAAATATTTGGTTTGTTTCTAAATGTTTAGAATTCAAAATGTGACATTTTAGTGATTTTTAATATTTTTGTGATTTTTATTATTTTTTAATTATTAAAAATATTAAAATAAGCTTAAAAATCAACTTTTTTTAGAAAATTACAATTTTAATTTTTTTAAATTTCCCTGATATCAAAGAAGCTCCAAAACCATTTTTGTGAATTTTTTAAAAGTATTTTATGAGTTATGAATTTTTAAAGTTTGATTTTATTCATGGGGCTTAATTAACCCATTTGGTGGGGCTAACCAAGTCCAATTGATCTCAAATTTTTATGTAAAGTCCCTCTATCCCTAGAGGACAGTGGAGAATAGTTTTCAAGTCAATTTGATGTGGAATTAACCCTAATTAATTAAAGTTCAATTTTGAGTGTCTAGGTCAATTAGGGTTATTCCAAGTGAACTAACTCAAAATCTATTTTTCCTAGGGTCCTCTGGTCATAAGAAACATCACCAAATTTTCCTAGAATTTATTTTACAACATGCTAATTATTGGAATTAAAATACCTAAAACAGTAGCATGCCATTGAAAAAATCAATAACTTCTCATAGGGATGGCCTCTGACCTTGGAAAATTCAGGGAATGTTCCCAAGTTCAAAGGCTTCAAAAACCCTATGGTCTCATGCTATGGTGAATTGTTTATATGCATGGAGAATTAAAATAGTCCAGAGAGTAAATAAATCATTAAAAATAAAATACTTGATGAAATGATTTAATTTCTTTTCCACATTATTCTCCTCTGTTCACTGAGCAAGTGGGTATTTTTATTTTATTTTTAGGATTTTTCTACACAAAGTTATGCATTTTTCAAGTTCTGGTAATTAAATAAATAAGAGAAATCCCTATTTATCTACTTATCCACGCGGCGCCGCGTCAACCTCGGCAGCTCCGAACGCACACGCGGCGCGTTTCTATTCGACGCCGCCATCTGAGTCAGCGCTACACAACCCGCGGTTCATGTCCCGTTGCTCCATCCGGCGCGATCCTGGCCGTCCGTCCGCGCGTGTATTAAATGAACGGCATTCGTTCATTGTCCCCGATCGATCTCACCCGAGAACCGTCCACACTAAATCCTTAATATCTCACTCAATACTTAACGGATTTCGTGTTCTTGTGCTCTATGGATTCGTCTTGAAGAGACGAATACATCTATACGGTGATCATGCATCGAAATTAAGGCATTTGAAATGCGAGAATCTCCGAAGCTCGGGATAAAGAGTTAGCTCATACCTTAGCTCGAGAAGTGTGGCTTCAATCCGAGGGTTGTGTCACCTTCGATTGGGTCCAAGCAAGCTCCAGATGAAGTCCCTCGGCCTGCGTGAATCGTCTAGTGCATGATTTCGACCAAGCCCAATCACAACCTTCGGAGTCCGGAATATCTGGGTGGTATGGAGAGGGGCTTCCACTAGGGAACTCCTTCTCTTGGTCTTGTACAGGTGTGGGTGAGTTTAATTTGATTTTGGTGGAGAATTTGGAGATGTCCTGGTTTTGGGTGGAATTTTGGCTGAGAAATTGGGTTCTGTTGGTGGGGATTAGGGCAAATTGTCACTGGGATCAATTGCCATAAGTGTGGGGAGTAGTCTGAAACAATTTTGGCAGAGTTTCCTTAAGGTTTGTTTCAGCACCTCTTCATGGCCAAGAGAGGTGGGGTTTAAATAGGAGAGGCTGGAGGGCCTCCCAGGGGGAGTTAGGGGCTGTGATCAGCTGCTCTGGGTAAGAGAAGAACAGCTCCAATGGCCATTGGGCATGGGGCAGCTCAGCAAGATGGAATTCCAAAATTTGGCTCCTCCCAAGGTCTCGGCCATGGTGTTTTCCGGTGATCCAGTGCGGCTGGCCTACAGCATGGGTCACCCTCGTGTTCGTGTGAGTCGTAGTCGGAGGTTTGTGCAAGCAATCGCCAATGCCATGTGTAAAGAGATCGGATTAAAATGGCATGGGGAGAGGCCATTTTGGCTTGATTTGCTCCAAGCCATGGTTTTGGGTTAGGTTCACCTCCCCATGACCTCGGTTTTGGGCTGAAAAATCAGCTTGGCTCAGCCTAGGAAGGGGTGGTGAAGTCCCCATCCAAGGTGATGTGGTTAAACATGTTTTAGTGTGTAAAGATGAAAGGGGTTAAAAATGTTTAATGAAGGATTAAGAAAGGGGGCCCTCCTTTTGCTACTTTGGGTATGGTCACATGTCAAACATCCCATGGCTTCATATGGCTTGTACATGGCTTCGTCTTTGGCTCACATATGGCTTCGGCAAGAGTTTCGTCAACTTTCATGAAAAGCGGCTTTAAGAATTTTTGGAAATTTTGGGGTTATTTGATGGGATTTGGCATAGTACCATTTTAGTTTGATTTTCATGATGGGTTTAGCACTTAGGGAATGATATCAATTAACTGAGGATGAGATGTGATTGTAATGTGGGCTTTATGATGGGTTTGGGCTTATGAATTTGGTAGAAGTGGGCTTTTAGGAAGGTTTGAGGGAGTGGGCCTTTATGTTTAGCAATGGGCTTTTAGATGAAAAATTTTGCAAAGGGCCATGCCAAATAAATGTTGAGTTCAGTTTAAGGATGTGTTTTGAATTATTTGAAGCAAATTTGAGGTAGTTTGGAATTGAATTGGGTTGAATTTGGGTTCATTTGGTAAATGGGCCAATGTAGGTCAAATTGGCCTAATTTGGGCAAATGTTGAGCTAGGGTTAAAATTGATGTAAAATTAATGTTGGAAAATGTTTATGGGAGTGTTTCAAAGAGGTTTTAACTTTGGTTGGGTTTTGGTTTTGGGAATTGGGCTTATTTGGGTTAGGTTTGGGTTTAGGTCAAAATCGGGCTTTTTGGTTTTCGGGTTGAATTTGAGTGGGGTTTGGGCCCAAATTTTGGGCAAATTATGTTAGTTTTTTGTTTGTGGGGATGTTAGGGAAGGTTTAGAAAAGTTTTGGGGTCAATTGGAGTTGAATTGGTTTGGTTTAAGCTAAGTTCGAGTCATGAGTCCAAATCGGGCTTTAAGGTCAAAAGTGAAATTGGATTCAAATGTTAATCAAATTGGACTTGGATTTAGTCTATATTGATATTGTGGATATTAATTTGAAGTTTAGAATTGAATTGGACCAAAATTGGAGTCAATTGGGTAGATTTGGTTTGACATTGGGTTCACTTGGGTTAAGAATGGACTAAATTGGGGGTTTTGGTAAAAGTGGGGTAAATTGACAAAATTGGCACATGGTGTAGTTGGAAAAAAATGAAATTAGGAATATTTGGGGTTTTTTGGAATTTTCTGAGAATTTTTTGAATTTTTGTATTTTTGGGTCAAGAGGGGCATTTTGGTAATTTGGAGAGTATTGGGGGATACTTTTGGAATTTTTGGTATTTTTGGCTATGGATGATCAATTTGATTGGTGAGGAAATGTTCAAGGTTAATTTTGGGGAATTTTGGGTGATTTGGAAATTTTGGAGGATTTGGGCAATTTTAAGGGCTTTTGGTAGATTTGATAGGTGTAGGTCCCCGGGGCCAAAAATTGAAATTTTGGAAGAATGAAGATTGATCAAATATGAGTGGAATGGAATCACTTAGGTTGAGACATGAAGTCATATTAAGCCTATATGAGCCATGAGAGGACTCATTTGAGGCATTCAGTATGTTGTTCCTAACCCTCTTAATAAGGAGCTTAGGGGTTAAGGTCCATCCATATGAATTACCTACATGAGTCAAGGAGTCAAGTTGGGTATGGGTGTGGTTTTAGGATTTGGATTGTGTGTGTGAGAGTGTAGTGAGTGTGTAAGTCAACCCTCACCAGACCAAGCCACCCTGGGTGGTCATAAGGCCAAAGAGTCCTATAGGGAACTCATCCTTTAAACCTTCACTTTTCATCTCAATCCTCTAGGTGATTAGGGGTCTAAAATCAAGCTTGTGAGGTTTGCAGGGAGGCAAGAAGTGGTTCAAATTTCTAAGGGATGGGTCCCAATTCTAGTCCTCTAAGATAGTCAAAGGAAAAGCCTAAGGCTAGATCCTAAACACTAAAGAGGGAAGAGAAGATCTCATCAAAAATGAGGCCAACATCCCTTTAAACCCCACAAGTTTGATTGCAAACCCCTAAGCCACTTGGAGGGTTAAAATCAAATGTGGAGGTTTAAAGGATGAGCTCCTATAGGACTCTTTGGCCTTAGGATTACCCTGGATGGTCTGGTCTGGTGAGGGTAAGCTTGCACACACCACACTCTCACACACATTCCAAACCCTAAAGCTACCTTTAACCAATTTGACTTCCCGACTCATGTACGTAATTCATATGGATGGACCTCAACCCCTAAACCCCTGGTTAAGAGGGTTAGGAACAACATATTGAGTGCCTAAGATGAGTCCTCTCATGGCTCTTGTGATCTTAATATGGCTTCATGGCTCAACCAAAATGATTTCATTTCACTCACACTTAATCAATCTTCATTTTCCCAAAATTTCAATTTTTTGACCCTCGGGGCCCTAAACCCACCAAGCCTACCAAATGTCATTGAAATTGCCCAAAATTTGTAAAATTGACTAAATTACCCAAAATTCCTCAAAACCAATCGTAAACATTTACCCCACTCAAATTGATCATCCATGACCAAATACACCAAAATTTTCCAAATACCCCCTCAATACCCTCCAAATACCCAAAATACCCTTTTAACCCAGAAATTCTAAAAATTCAGAAAATTCCCAAAAAAATTCAAAAAATCCCAAATATTCCCAATTTCATTTTGTTCAACTACACCATAAGCCAATTTTGTTAATTTAGCCCACTTTTACTAAAACCCCCAATTTTGCCTATCTTTAACCTAAGCGGACCCAATGTCCAACCAAACCAACCCAATTGACCTCAATTTTGATCCAATTCAATCCCAAGCTTCAATTTAATATCCCCAATATAAATTTAGAACAAACCCAAACCCAATTTTATCAACATGTGGATCCAATCTCAATTTGAAGCTTAAAGCCCAATGTTGGCCCATGACTTAAACTTAGCCCAAACCAACCCAACTCAACTCCAATTAACCCCAAATATTTTCCTAAACCTTCCTAACATCCCCAAAAACAAAACAATAACATGATTTGACCCAAATTTGAAACCAAACTCCACCCAAACCTAACCCAAACCAAAAATCCCCAATTTGGCCTAAATCCATCATAAACCCAAATGAGCCCAAATCCCAAAATCAAAGCCCAACAAAAGTTGAAAACTCTTTGTCACACCCCCATAAAAATTTTTCAACATTAATTTTACATCTAACCCAATATTAACCCAACCTTAGGCCAAGTTAGCCCAATTTGGCCCATTTTGACACCATTACTAAAAAAGCCTAAATTGAACCCAATTCAACTCAAAATCACCCCAAACTTGTTCCAAATTACTCATGACACATTCTTAAACAAAATCCAACATTTATTTGACACAATCCCTCACCAATTTTCATCCATCAATTTATTTCAAAACCTAAAAACCCACTTCCTTAAGCCATTTTAAAAGCCAATCCAAAATGATTTCAAAAAGCCCAAAATTGGCTCTAAAGCCCACATGAAGTTTCTTCTCATCATACCTTTAATTGATATTATCCCTAAGTTCTAAATCAATCATCAAATAAATCCAAATTAAGCCTCATGCCAATTTCTCCTAAATCCATCAAAAATGCCAAAACCCATTTCTATGAAAGTAAGCCAACCTTTTCTCAAGCCATGAGGAAGCCAAATGAAGCCATTCACAAGCCATATGAAGCCATGAGAGCTTTGCCACCTCACCAAGCCATTAATGGCAAGAAGAGGGGGCTCTTTCTTAAACCTTCATTAAGCATTTTTAACCTCATTCATGCTACACTCTAAACTAAGATTAGCCACATCACCATGGATAGGGACCTCACCACCTTCTCTTGGCTGACCCAACTGATTTCTTTCAGCTTCAAAATCGAGCCTTGGTGGGTGCACCAAACCCAAATGCATGAGTTGACCAAAATGAGCCCAAAATGAGCTTCCCCCCATGCCATTTAAATCAAATCCTTTACACATGTCAAACCCCAATTGATTGCACCAACTTCCAGCCCTGACCCCACTGAGTCAGATGGTCCTGGCCGGTCAGCAACCACAGCCGCCGAAAAACACCAGGCCGAGAGCACCTATTTGATTCAAAAATTCAAATTGAATTAGCTGAGCTGTCCCATGGCCAATGGTCACTACAACTGTTCTTTCCTTTCCCTGAGCAGCTGATCCAAGCTTTCAAACCCCCCGGAAAGCCCTCCAGTCATGTCTATTTAAACCCCACCACCTCTCGGCCAAAGGAGGTGCTGAACCAAACCTTACCAAAACTCTGCCAAAATCACTCCAGACCCTTCTCCAAACACAGAGCACTTGATCCCCACTGAAATCCAGCCTTAATTCCCTCTAGCCGAGCTCACTTTCTAGCTCAAAATCCACCTAAAAAATAGGACAGTTCACCACAATGAGCCAATCCTCAAATTGATTGACCATACACCTTCACCAGACCAAGAGAAGAAGTTCCCCAGCAAAAGCCCCATCTACAGGACAGCCATTTCTTCTATCGGCCAAGCTTTGAAATCGGGCTTGGTGGAAGTCTCGTCTAGATAATTCACCAGGGCCAGAGGCTTCATCTCTAGGCTCCCCCAGCTCCAACGAACGTGCCGAGTACATTCAGTCGAGGCTTCACCTCCTGAACCAAGGTATGGGAACTTCTCCTTAACCCGAGCTTCCAGCGATTCTCCATTTCATTTGAGTTAATTTCAATGCATGTTAGCAGTATAGATGTGTTTGTCTCTTCAAGACGAGCTCATAGAGCATAAGAACATGAGATTTGGTGGAGAGATGAGGGAGATCTTAGCGTTTTAGTGTGGACGGCTCTCGGGACACACCAGTCAGAGACAATGACCAGCAGCCGTTGGATCACACGTGTGTCGGATGAACGGTCCAGATTGCATCGGATGAACAGACGGAACGAGACCGCGGGACGCATGGCTGCTGACTCAGGTGGCGGCGTCGAATAGAGCGCGCCGCGTGGCCTTTCAGAGCTGCCGAAGTTGACGCGGTGCTGACTGGGTTAAGTAGATAAATATGATATTTTCTATTTATTTAAATACCTGAAACTTTAAAAATACATATCTTTGCATAGAAAAATCACAAAAATAAAATAAAAATATCCACTTGCTTAGTGAATAGAGGAGAATAATGTAGAAAAAGAATTAAGTTATTTTGATGAGTATTTTTTTTAATTAATTATTTATTGATTTTAGTATTTTAATTCTCCAGGCATTTATACAATTCACCATGGCATGAGACCATAGGGCTTTTGTAGCCTCCATTCTTGGGAATATTGCCTGAATTTTCCAAGACCAGAGACCATCTCTATGGCAAGTTATTGATTTTCTTAAGTTTAAGTGTCTATTTTGGCATTTTAATTTCAATAATTAGCATATTGATCAATAAATCCTAGAAAAATTAGGGGAGATATCTTATGACCAGAGGACCCTAAGAAAAATATATTTTGAGTTGACTCATTAAGAATAACCCTAATTGGCCTAAACATTAAAAACTGAATTTTAATTAATTAGGGCTAACCATACATCAAAATCACTTGAAAATAATTCTCCAATTATTTTTAGGGTCAAAGGAGTATCACATAAAAATTTGAAATCAATTGGAAATGATTTAACCCACTAAATGGATTAATTATTTCACATAACCAAAATTAAACTTTAAAAATTCACCACCCCCAAAGTACATTTTAAAAATTCACCAAATTAATTTTGGGACTTCTCTGATATCAAAGGAGTCTAAGAAAATTAAAATTGAAATTTTCTAAAAATCTTCATTTTTCACCATATTTTAATATTTTAATAATTAAAAAAAATAATAAAAATCACAAAAATATTAAAAATCATAAAGATGTTATATTTTGTCTCCTAATCACTTAGGAACAAACCAAATATTTTTCTTAAGTCCATAGGTTGAGATATTGAATTTTAAAGGCTTAAAACAATTTTTAATATTAAAAAATGAATTTCCTTACATTTTCACTAAATTAATTCTAATAAATCAAAGAAAAAAATTAGAAAAATATAAAATTTATTTCTATGAACTCCTTGAGGTCAGAGAGATTTATGAAAAATATAAAATCCATTTTTCAACCTTAAATTTATTTTATAGTTAATTAACACTCTAAAATTCAAAATAATTATAATAAATAAAATATAATTAAAAAAATCACCAAAATTGGTCCAAATGGTCCTCTGGTTAGTAGGAACATCCCATAATTTTCCTAAGAATAGAAACTTTACCTTGGTCATGTTGTTCAATTTTTATTGAAAACCCATATTTTTCATAAAAATAAATATATAAATTAAATTAAATTCAGAAAAATCACATTTTCTCATCTAATGTCTTCATTGACATGTGAGTGAAGCGACATAAACATTTTAAGTTCATTTGAGCTTAATTTGATGAGTTATGAAATGAACATGCTTAAAATGAGCATAAATGAAATTAAGAATTTTAACCCTAATTAATATTTAGGTTTAATCAAGGGGAGGGTAAAATATCTGATTTTAAAATTTTTATTAGATGATTGAAACCTAGGGAATTAAGGGGTAGAAACCCATTAATCATCTTGAAAATATTTAAAGTAAATTTTAATTAATTAAATAATTTGAATTGTGGAAGAATAAGTTAAAATTTGGATTATTAAGATTAGGGATATGATTTAAGAAGATATCAACTCTTTAATTTAAAACCCCTAAATGAATCACTTTAATAATATTCAACTATTAATCAAACTCAAAAACATGATAATTGAAATTAATAATTAAAGAATTAAAGGAAAATAAATCTTATTTAAATTAAAAGCTTAAAACATTAAGTGATTTGATAATCAAATTTAAATAAATTTAAAACATTAAAATTAATTTGAAATTACTTTAAAAAAATCTAAAACAAATTTGAAACATTAAAGAAAATCAACCTTAAGACAATTCATAATTAAAAACATTAAAAAAAATCAAACCAATTAAAATTGACCTAAAGTGTTACAACTAAGTCAAATTAAATTTAAATCACTAAAAGTTTAGTTAAATTGAATAATCTAAACACCTCTTTCAAGTCAAACAATTTAAAACACTTAAGAGAAAATCAACTTAAATTTTGAAACTAAATTAAATCATCCTAAATCATCAATTCAACTTTAATCAAAGCGTTTAAATTCTTTAAAAAAACTGATTTGCCTCCCCTCAAGGCTTTCATTATCATACCTCTTAAATGAAGCATTAAGTGAAATGTCACTTTACTCATCGGACAATCAAATGTCCAAGTTCACTGAGCAAGAAGCAAAGCTTAACTAAATTCTTGGATGATTAATTTACCAGTACAATAAAATTCATCTGGACTCAAAATAATCTCAGAAGTATTGAAAGATGATTAGGACTCGTCCTAATCACTTTCTCAATATGATGAGATGTTTTAGAAGAACAATTGAACTTAATTGTTCTTTGATGAAAAAAATCATCCTTAACAAAACACAAGTACCTAGACGTCGTAGGAATCGACTAGCTATAGAATTAGGACTTTGGTAGACAACCAAAACCTTCCTTAGCTTTACCTAGGTGTTTCTTACAAATATATAAATGTTCTAACATGTGTTTTAAGTGTATCTTGGAATGATAGGAAGACCCTCCAGGTACGCTTTTATTTTGTTGCAATTTATTTACTTACCTGTACTGCACTTTACTTTTCTTGCATGTTAAATAAGGTTGACCCCCTGCATGAAAACTAAAACCTTTAGGGTAGCCACAAAACTGAAACCCAAAACTAAATTAAAAGTCACAACAAGATAAAATTCACCGCCACAACATTCAAAATATAAAACAACTCAAAATTTAATCACAAACAGAACAACAAAACTACAATTGTAACTAAATTAAAACGTCTCGTTGGATGATCTGGAAAACCTCAGATGATGTAACCCACATGTTGCTAACGGGATTTTCCACGGTCTAAATGAAAGTGTGCAACTCATTCAGTTGAGTTCAGCAAATTCATCTGAACTAAGTGAATCAGATAAAAATAACGGTGCCGGGGTGACTGAACCGTGGGATCTTAATCGGTTCTGTTTAACTAACTTTAAGATTTGTTTTAATTAAAACAATAAAACTATTTGGACTTTAAGATTTCTCTAAACCAAAAAACTTCTCTCATCTCCTAATTGTCACCTTCGAAAACTAAAACTCTGCAACAACAAGGAGCTTGGAGCAAGCATAGTGGGCAGCACGACCATCGTCGTCAGCAAAACTTGTGCCTACTTCAGCTAAACCCTTCTTTAGCATTAAATAACCAAGCCATAGGATTTCGAGGTAGTTTGCCTGGTGCAACATAAATCCTCAACTTTTCGTTAGGCATTTTCATAATCATGTTATGCAAATTAAGCTCTAACCGGGTTTAGGACTCTGAGGTAGTCGTTTGGTATGACATAAACCCTCACATCTTCGAGGCTATTTATATGATCATGTCGTATAAATATAAGTCCTAATTAACTAAAATTGGCAAGATTACAACATTAAATAAACTCTTAAATTGAAGCCAAACCATATGATAGTTGGGAAGTCAACAAAGTCCACTTTGGGCCCGTGGCATCCCCTACTTCTCTTCCTTTGGATTCTTAAAATAAACTGTTCCAAATTTGAGCTATTACCTATTGAAATTTCCAGAGTCCAATTGTTTGAAAACCTTAAACTTTGAAATTCTTGAGAGCAAAATCACTGATCATTATCTAGAGTTTTCTTAAGTGATTCCCGTCACTTATGATGTAATTAACTATAGGGGCTTGACCTTATAGGGAACTTTAAGAACCTGGAGTAATATAAACCCCGCTTAATTCATTTATATTAAGCGAGGAAACTTGTCGGCTTATAAAATTGGTTCGCGGACCAAACGGATGTCACAAATCTTCTAGTTTATTTAATCGAGCCCCATCATCAAGCAGTGTGTCTATTCTTCTTGATAGATACGCTAGTTTGTGATGCGGTGCTCGTTTATATAAACTATTTGGGATGTGAGATTGGTTTGATTTCATATCTTAAAATTTTCAAACCTAAATTTATTTTCAAAATCAAATGCTTCTTTCTAAAACTATATATATATTTAAATTAAATTTAAATTTTAAAATTCGCCGACAACTTCTCTAGGCGACCCCTTTTTTTAAAAAAAAACACAAACCTAAAAATATGCCGATAATTTCTGGCGACTCCGCTGGGGACTAGTTCCTCTCTTCATTTTGATCAGATGGATTTGTTTTCATAAATTGGTAGTGAGTCCATACCTCTAGTGGACTAAATTACCATTCTTTCTGTTGGCATACCTTGCTCATTTCTGTCTTGAGTGAGTGTAGTCAACTCATTTTGGATTCTGGATCCACTGTTTAGACATCCCTAAACAGAGAGGTTCAGGAATCCTTCCACCTCCCCAAAGAGGCGGGGTAGACCCCCAATAGGTGTATTAGAGTAGGAGCGATCTATTCATGTGATTTCGATGCGAATCGACCTCCTCTAAATCTAGGACTGGGTCCGATACTTCATTCCTCTTTAGGTTTGACTTGTTGTAAACATGTCAAACTGAAATTCAGCTCTAACAACCTTCCAATAAACTTTAAACAAAATAAATTTTGTTAAAATTTCAATTCAAAGTAAAATTCTCACAATCCATCGAATGGACAATAATAAAATAAATGCAAAACTTTGAAATAAAAAAAATTCACATGAATAAATTTTAAAGGATGCCCAGTTTACAGGACAAGTGCATTAACTTAAGTATTACCGCTGAAATTACAAGGCAAAGGACGTCACTGATTTCTGAATGTTCTTCAAACGGCGATCTACACTTCCACCGAAGGACTGTCCTGCGACGAAGTTGCCAACAACTTTAAATGCCATGGATTGACAAATAAAAGGGTAAGAGAAGGATAATGGGTCGTAGGTCCCAACCCTCCCACCACAAAACAGTAAACAAGACAACAACTTGACGATTGGTCGTGGGTCCCAACCCTCCCACCACAAAACAGTAAAAAAGACAACAACTTGATGATGGGTCGTGGGTCCCGACCCTCCCACCGCAGTAAAAAATAATATTGATAGTACGCTCAAGGACGTTCAAAGTTCTGCAGAAAGACAATAAAAAAAGAGTAATTCAAGGAATAAAATCTGTTGTTTTGACATGATCATGACGTTAGGGGAGAATGAAATTAATCCCTAATTACTGGGTCCTTCACTTTAAGGAATTCAGACTGAGTCCTAAGTAAATTTTGAAATGAAGCAGTGTGGTTGAAATACGAGTAATTGACTCGGGATATCAAGAGTCTTTTAATTTTCTGCCATGTGAATGGGTCCAGACTTTTGGATGAGTTATAATATCTCAGGATTCATAATAAGAAACATTTCAGAATTATTAATTAAGGGAATTTCGACATTCAAAATCTTTAACAAAAATAAGTCTTACCATATACATTAATTCTCAGAAAATAAAATGAGCAAAAAAAAAGTAAATATTCAACTGAGGAGAAGCTTGAGGTGAGCACAAATCAAAAATTGGTGTCACAATCCAGACATTCAAAATCTTTAACATGTGCTCCACCAGATATAGTAATCCTCAATGGGAAAATAAAAGTGAAAAGCTCAAAAAAAAAGAAGAACAAGAAGAAAGAAAACAAGTAAGCTCCCTGAGAAGAAGCTTGAGGCAAGCATATAATCAAAAATTGGTGTCTTAATCCTCCCCCGATTAATAAAACTTGAAAGACTACCTTAAGAAGTTTTCTTTGATATTATGCTTTGAAGAGAGTCGAGTGATTTTATGTCTTTTGGTTGGTCATTAATTGACTCAGAAATATCTTTGGACAATGAAAAATATTTCTATCACATGAGCATAAATTTTGAATTTGCTGAGGCTCAGAAAGAAAGAATTGAAGTAGAAGGACCTTGTTATTAACAATTGATGGAAATTCAACCCTGAAGTCATATCATTCAGTACCCAACAAATACAACTCCAACATCAATTCGAAGAGCGTCAGAGCGACTTCTTAAAGACAACTTGTACAATCCTTACAGATTAGTGTCAAAGAAACGACGATCATTGCGATAGAGCTACAAAGTTACAACATTTCCAGCTATGGTGTCTGTAGAAATAACACCTCTTTGTACGTACTTAAAAAAATAACAATTTCGATAGTACCTTGAAGAGTGAGTTATTTTCTAAACGTAGCTTTAGTCAGTGGACGATACCTCAAGAAGTACTGTGCATTGTTATGTTTCAAAGACAGTTTTGTTCTAAGAAGCACAGATGCTGCACTTGCTTGTAACTGGGTCCAAATCCTAAAAAAAATACAACAAAAGAAAAATCATAAAACATAAAAGAATATAATAAAATTTCACAACAAATAAACAACTATAAATTTTCCAATGAATGAAATAACAAATAAGTGAATAACAAAAAAAGAATGAATTCACAAAAAATAAACAAAATAAAAAAATGTGTATACAAATCAAAATGAAATTCAAACCAAAGTGAAACAAAATTCAAATAAAAAAAAAATTTAAATCAAAAGAAAATCAAATCATCAAAAAAAAAAACAAAAACAACAAAAAAGACAAAAAACAAAATAAAAAATCTGAATTCCTCTCGTGACTCGGTAGCAAGTTAAACTTCATCAGCCTAAGGCTGTCCTCAAACCCTTCCTTCTTGATGAGGTTTATCTTTTCAAAATCCTAATCTAAATAAAATTTGAAGGTCAAAACAAAATGAACATAAAACAACAAAAAAAAGAAAAAGAAGAGAAAAGAAAATGGAAAAGAAAATAAATGAGAACTCTTTTTTTTTAAATCTGAATGTCAAAATAAACTCCAAATTAACATGAACTCTAAATAAACAACAAAAATGAAATTGAATCACCAAAACAAACGAAACGAACCTAAATCTCGAATTGAATTCCGATCTGAATTCATCGATTCGAATCTTGCAATTCTTCTTAAAATTGAAATCCATTTGAAACTCTTTTGAACCCTCTTTTGAGTTGATTCTTCTACATGGAAGACTCAAACCTTAATTCCAAACTTCTAAATTTTTTCGTCGTCCTGAAATCCTTTTGATTATCCCCGATTTCTTCACTCTTTTGAGAAGGTCGACTGAGTCTACTGACACAGAACCACTAAATTCTCGATTTGGTTATGATGGCATGGATTCGTATCCTTCGCCAAACAATCAAACTTTAATCAACTCTCTTGGGATGTGAAACACTTTCATGTCTCATTCCAATCCTCCACTAAACTGAAATTTCCACAAAATCTTCCAAACCAAATCAAATACAAACTTTTGGGATTAGTACCTAAATTCTGATTCCCATCTCTTTCGAGACTGGTACCTAAATTCCAGTTCTCTCCTTTCGAGGTCGGTACCAAATTCCGACTCTCTTTCCGAGATTGATACCAAATTTCAATTCTCTCTTTCGAGACTGGTACCAAATTCCAGTTCTCTCCTTTCGAGGTCGGTACCAAATTCTGACTCTCTTTTCGAGATTGATACCAAATTTCAATTCTCTTTTTTTAGACTGGTACCAAATTCCAGTTCTCTCCTTTCGAGGTCGGTACCAAATTCCGACTCTCTTCCGAGATTGATACTAATTTTCAATTCTCTCTTTCGAGACTGGTTCCAAATTTCAGTTCTCTTCTTTCGAGGTTGGTACCAAATTCCACTATCTTCCGAGATTGATACTAAATTTCAATTCTCTCTTTCGAGACTGGTACCAAATTCTAGTTCTCTCCTTTAGAGGTTGGTACCAAATTCCGACTTTCTCTTCCAAGATTGATGCCAAATTTCAATTCTCCCTTTCAAGACTGGTACCAAATTTCAGTTCTCTCCTTTCGAGGTCGGTACCAAATTCCGACTCTCTTTCCGAGATTGATACTAAATTTCAATTCTCTCTTTCGAGACTGGTACCAAATTCCAGTTCTCTCCTTTCGAGGTCGGTACTAAATTCCGACTCTCTCTTCCGAGATTGATACCAAATTTCAATTCTCTCTTTCGAGACTAGTACCAAATTCAAGTTCTCTCCTTTCAAGGTCTGTACCAAATTCTGACTCTCTCTTTCGAGATTGATACCAAATTTCAATTCTCCCTTTCGAGACTGATACCAAATTCCAGTTCTCTCCTTTTGAGGTCGGTACCAAATTCCGACTCTCTCTTCTGAGATTGATACCAAATTTCAATTCTCTCTTTCGAGACTGGTACCAAATTCCAGTTCTCTCCTTTCAAGGTCGCTACCAAAGTCCGAATCTCTTTCTGAGATTGATACCAAATTTCAATTCTCTCTTTCGAGACTGGTACCAAATTCCAGTTCTCATTTCGAGATCAGTACCTAAATTCTTATTCTCATCCTTTTCAATTAATACTTAAACTCTGACTCTCACTTCGAGGCTGGTACCTAAATTCTAGTTCTCTTTGTAGGTCTCGAGGTTGGAACCTAGGTTCCAATTCTCATTTCAAATTCAGAATTTTCTTGAATCGATTTTAAATTAAACTTCAATCGAAATTGAAACTCGAAACAAATCGAAATCCAAAATCAACGTTAAAACTTGAAATAGAAAATGAAATGAAGTCTAAATCAAACTTCTCCAGATCTCGTGATCTGGAATTCACTTCCTTTTCTTTTCCCCAGCGAGAGTTCATGGATCTTCAGTCTTGGAGGTTTACCTGTTACTCCCCAGCGGAATTTTATCTATGCTTCGTTCTAAGTGTGTCACTTAGACATCTGTGTTGGTTTTGTTGATCTCTTCGATCAACGCCAATATGCGCGGTGTGCTTGGTTAGCACACCACACCTATTGGGGGTCCATTTGTTGACCTCATTTTTGATGAGGTCTTTTCTCTTCTCTCTCCTTAGTACTTAGGATCTAGCCATAGGGCTTCTCCTTGACTATCTTAGAAGACTAGAAATGGGACCCATCACTTAGAAATTCAAACACTTCCTGGCTCCCTTTAAACCTCACAAGTTTGATTACAAACCCCTAAGCCACTTGGAGGGTTAAAATCAAATGTGGAGGTTTAAAGGATGAACTCCTATAGGACTCTTTGGCCTTAGGATTACTCTGGATGGTCTGGTCTGGTGAGGGTAAGCTTGCACACACCAAACTCTCACACACATTCCAAACCCTAAAACTACCTTTAACCAATTTGACTTCCCGACTCATATAGGTAATTCATATGGATGGACCTCAACCCCTAAACCCCTGGTTAAGAGGGTTAGGAACAACATATTGAGTGCCTAAGATGAGTCCTCTCATGGCTATTGTGAGCTTAATATGGCTTCATGGCTCAACCAAAATGATTTCATTTCACTCACACTTAATCAATCTTCATTTTCCCAAAATTTCAATTTTTTGACCCCCGGGGCCCTAAACCCACCAAGCCTACCAAATACCCTTGAAATTGCCCAAAATTTGCAAAATTTCCAAAATTACCCAAAATTCCTCAAAACCAATCCTAAACATTTCTCCCCACTTAAATTGATCATCCATGACCAAATACACCAAAATTTTCCAAATACCCCATCAATACCTTCCAAATACCCAAAATACCCTTTTAACCCAAAAATTCCAAAAATTCAGAAAATTACCTAAAAAATTCCAGAAAATCCCAAATATTCCCAATTTCATTTTGTTTAACTACACCATAAGCTAATTTTGTCAATTTAGCCCACTTTTACCAAAACCCGATATTTGGCCTATCTTTAACCTAAGTGGACCCAATGTCCAACCAAACCAACCCAATTGACCTCAATTTTGATCCAATTCAATCCTAAGCTTCAATTTAATATCCCCAATATCAATTTAGACCAAACCCAAACCCAATTTTATCAACATGTGGATCCAATCTCAATTTGAAACTTAAAGCCTAATTTTGGCCCATGACTTAAACTTAGCCCAAACCAACCCAACTCAACTCCAATTAACCCCAAATCTTTTCCTAAACCTTCCTAACATCCCCACAAACAAAACAATAACATGATTTGCCCCAAATTTGAAACCAAACTCCACCCAAACCTAACCCAAACCAAAAATCCCCAAATTGGCCTACATCCATCATAAACCCAAATGAGCCTAAATCCCAAAATAAAAGCCCAACCAAAGTTGAAAACTCTTTGTCACACCCCCATAAACATTTTTCAACATTAATTTTACATCAAACCCAATATTAACCCAACCTTAGCCTAAGTTAGCCCAATTTGGCCCATTTTGACCCCATTATTCAAAAAGCCTAAATTGAACCCAATTCAACTCAAAATCACCCCAAACTTGTTCCAAATTACTCATGACACATTCTTAAACTAAACTCAACATTTATTTGACACAACCCCTCACCAATTTTCATCCATCATTTTATTTCAAAACCTAAAAACCCACTTTCTTAAGCCATTTTAAAAGCCCATCCAAAATGATTTCAAAATGCCCAAAATTGGCTCTAAAGCCCACATGAAGTTTCTTCTCATCATACCTTTAATTGATATTATCCCTAAGTTCTATATCAATCATCAAATAAATCCAAATCAAGCCTCATGCCAATTTCTCTAAATCCATAAAAAATGCCAAAACCATTTCTATGAAAGTAAGCCAACCTTTTCCCAAGCCATGAGCAAGCCAAATGAAGCCATTCACAAGCCATATGAAGCCATGAGAGCTTTGCCACCTCACCAAGCCATTAATGGCAAGAAGAGGGGGCTCTTTCTTAAACCTTTATTAAGCATTTTTAACCTCATTCATGCTACACTCTAAACAAAGATTAGCCACATCACCATGGATAGGGAGCTCACCACCTTCTCTTGGCTGACCCAACTAATTTCTTTCAGCCCAAAATCAGGCCTTGGTGGGTGCACCAAACCCAAATGCATGAGTTGACCAAAATGAGCCCAAAATGAGCTTCCCCCCATGCCATTTAAATCAAATCCTTTACACATGTCAAACCCCAATTGATTGCACCAACTTCCAGCCCTGACCCCACTGAGTCAGATGGTAACCCATGCCTGGCCAGTCAACCACCACAGCCGCCGGAAAACACCAGGCCGAGAGCACCTATTTGATTCAAAAATTCAAATTGAATTAGCTGAGCTGTCCCAACGCCAAAGGTCACTGCAGCTGCTCTTCCCTTGCCCTGAGCAGCTGATCCAAGCCTTCAAACCCCTATGGGAAGCCCTCCAGCCTTGTCTATTTAAACCCTACCACCTCTCGGCCAAAGGAGGTGTTGAACCAAAACTTACCAAAACTCTGCCAAAATCACTCCAAACACAGAGCAATTGATACCCACTGAAATCCAGCCCTAATTCCCTCTAGCCGAGCTCAATTTCTTAGCTCAAAATCCACCCAAAAAAATAGGAAACTTCACCACAGTGAGCCAATCCTCAAATTGATTGACCCTACACCTTCACCAGACCAAGAGAAGAAGTTCCCCAGCAAAAGTCCCCTCTCCATGCCAGCCATTTCTTCCATCGGCCAAGCTTTGAAATTGGGCTTGGTGGAAGTCTGGTCTAGACAATTCACCAAGGCTAGAGGCTTCATCTCTAGGCTCCCCCAGCTCCAACGAATGTGCCGAACACATTCAGTCGAGGCTTCACCTCCTGAACCAAGGTATGGGGACTTCTCCTTAACCCGAGCTTCCAGCGATTCTCAATTTCATTTGAGTTAATTTCAATGCATGTTAGCCATATAGATGTGTTCGTCTCTTTAAGACGAGTTCATAGAGCATAAGAACATGAGATTTGGTGGAGAGATGAGGGAGATCTTAGGGTTTTAGTGTGGACGACTCTCGGGACACACCAGTCGGAGACGATGACCAGCAGCCGTTGGATCGCACATGTATCGGATGGACGGTCCAGATTGTGTCGGACAAACAGATGGAACGAGACTGCGGGATGCGTGGCTGCTGACTCAGGTGGCGGCGTCGAATAGGAGCGCGCCGCGTGGCCTTTCGGAGCTGCCAAGGTTGACGCGGCGCTGAATGGGTTAAGTAGATAAATAGGATTTTTCTATTTATTTAAATACCTGAAACTTTAAAAATGCATATCTTTGCAGAGAAAAATTACAAAAATAAAATAAAAATACCCTCTTGCTCAGTGAACAGAGGAGAATAATGTAGAAAAAGAATTAAGTTATTTTGATGAGTATTTTATTTTTAATTAATTATTTATTGATTTTGATATTTTAATTCTCCATGCATTTATACAATTCACCATGGCATGAGACCATAGGGATTTTGTAGCCTCTCTTCTTGGGAACATTCCCTGAATTTTCCAAGACCAGAGGCCATCTCTATGGCAAGTTATTGATTTTTCAAGTTTAAGTGTCTGTTTTGGCACTTTAATTTCAACAATTAGCATGTTGATCAATAAATTCTAGAAAAATTAGGGGAGGTATCTTATGTCCAGAGAACCCTAAGAAAAATATATTTTGAGTTGACTCATTAAGAATAACCTTAATTGGCATAAGCATTCAAAACTGAATTTTAATTAAATAGGGCTAACCATACATCAAAATCACTTGAAAATAATTCTCCAATGATCTTTAGGGTCAAAGGAGTATCACATAAAAATTTGAAATCAATTGGAAATGATTTAACCCACTAAATGGATTAATTAAGTCACATAACCAAAATTAAACTTTAAAAATTCACAACCCCCAAAGTACATTTTAAAAATTCACCAAATTGATTTTGGGACTTCTCTGATATCAAAGGAGTCTAAGAAAATTAAAATACGAATTTTCTAAAAATCTTCATTTTTCACCATATTTTAATATTTTAATAATTAAAAATAATTAAAATCACAAAAATATTAAAAATCATAAAGATGTCATATTTTTCCTCCTAATCACTTAGGAACAAACCAAATATTTTTTCTCAAGTCCATAGGTTGAGATATTGAATTTTAAAGGATTAAAATAATTTTTAATATTAAAAAATGAATTTCCCTACATTTTCACTAAATTAATTTTAATAAATCAAAGAAAAAATTATAAAAATATAAAATTTGTTTCTCTGAACTCCTTGAGGTTAGAGAGATATATGAAAAATATAAAATCTATTTTTCAACTTTAAATTTATTTTATAATCAATTAACACTCCAAAATTCAAAATAATTATAATAATAAAATATAATTCAAAAAATCACCAAAATTGGTCCAAATGGTCCTCTAATCAGTAGGAACATCCCATAACTTTCCTAAGGACAGAAACCTTACCTTGGTCATGTTGTTGAATTTTTATTGAAAACCCATATTTTTCATAAAAATAAATGTATAAATTAAATTAAATTCAGAAAAATCACATTTTCTCTTCTAATGTGTTTATTGACATGTGAGTGAAGTGAAATAAAAATTTTAAGTTCATTTGAGCTTAATTTGATGAGTTATGAAATGCACATGCTTAAAAGGAGTATAAAGGTAATTAAGAATTTTAACCCTAATTAATATTTAGGTTTAATCAAGGGGAGGGTAAAATATCTGATTTTAGAATTTTCATTAGATGATTGAAACCTAGGGAATTAAGGGGTAGAAACCCATTAATCATCTTGAAAATATTTAAAGTAAAATTTAATTAATTAAACAATTTGAATTTTGGAAGAAGAAGTTAAAATTTGGATTATTAATATTAGGGATATGATTTAAGAATATATCAATTCTTCAATTTAAAACCCCTAAATAAATCACTTTAATAATATTTAACTCTTAATCAAACTCAAAAAAAGATAATTGAAATTAATAATTAAATAATTAAAAGGAAAATAAATCTTAATTAAATTAAAAGCTTAAAACATTAAGTGATTTGATAATCAAATTGAAATAAATTTAAAACATTAAGATTAATTTGAAATTACACAAATCTAAAACAAATTTGAAACATTAAAGAAAATCAACCTTAAGACAATTCATAATTAAAAACATAAAAAAAATCAAACCAATTAAAATTGACCTAATGTGTTACAATTAAGTCAAATTAAATTTATATTACTAAAAGTTTAGTTAAATTTAATAATCTAAACACATCTTTCAAATCAAACAATTTAAAACACTTAAGAGAAAATTAACTTGAATTTTGAAACTAAATTAAATCATCCTAAATCATCAATTCAACTTTAATCAAAGCGGTTAAATTTAAAAAAAAAAACTGATTTACCCCCCCTAATGGCTTTCATTATCATAACTCTTAAATGAAGCATTAAGTGAAATGTCACTTTACTCATCGGACAATCAAATGTCCAAGTTCACTGAGCAAGAAGCAAAACTTAACTAAATTCTTGGATGATTAATTTACCAGTACAATAAATTCATCTGAACTCAAAATAATCTCAGAAGTATTGAAAAGATGTTTAGGACTCGTCCTAAGCACTTTCTCAATATGATGAGATGTTTTAGAAGAACATTTGAACTTAATTGTTCTTTGATGAAGAAAATCATCCTTAACAAAACACAAGAACCTAGACGTCATAGGAATCGACTAGCTATAGGATTAGGACTTTGGTAGACAACTAAAACCTTCCTTAGCTTTACCTAGGTGTTTCTTGCAAATATATAAATGCTCTAACATGTGTTTTAAGTGTAGCTTGGAATGACAGGAAGACCCTCCAGGTACGCTTTTATTTTGTTACAATTTATTTACTTACCTGTACTGCATTTTACTTTTCTTGCATGTTAAATAAGATTGACCCCCTGCATGAAAACTAAAACCTTTAGGGTAGCCACAAAACTGAAACCCAAAACTAAATTAAAAGTTACAACAAGATAAAATTCACCGCCACAACATTCAAAATATAAAACAACTCAAAATTTAATCACAAACAGAACAACAAAACTACAATTGCAACTAAATTAAAATGTCTCGTTGGATGATTGGGAATACCTCGGATGATGTAACCCAAGTGTTGCTAACAGGATTTCCTACGATCTAAATGAAAGTGTGGAACTCATTCAGTTGAGTTTAGCAAATTCATATGAAATAAGTGAATCTGATAAAAATAACGGTGCCGGGATGACGGAACCGTGGGATCTTAATCGGTTATGTTTAACCAACTTTAAGATTTGTTTTAATTAAAACATTAAAACTATTTGGACTTTAAGATTTCTCTAAACCAAAACACCTCTCTCATCTCCTGATTGACACCTTCTAAAACTAAATCTCTGCAACAATAAGGAGCTTGGAGCAAGCATAGTGGGCAGCACGGCCATCGTCGTCAGCAAAACTTGTGTCTACTTCAGCTAAACCCTTCTTTAGCATTAAATAACCAAGCCATAGGATTTCGAGGTAGTTTGCGTAGTGCAACATAAATCCTCAACTTTTTGTTAGGCATTTGCATAATCATGTTATGCAAATTAAGCTCTAACCGGGTTTAGGACTCTGAGGTAGTCGTTTGGTACGACATAAACCCTCACATCTTTGAGGCTCTTTATATGATCATGTCATATAAATATAAGTCCTAATTAACTAAATTTGATAGAATTACAACATTAAATAAACTCTTAAATTGAAGTCAAACTGTAGGATAGTTGGGAAGTCACCGAAATCCACTTCGGGCCCGTGACATCCTCTAATTCTCTTCCTTTGGATTCTTAAAATAAACTGTTCCAAATTTGAGCTATTACCTATTGAAATTTCTAGAGTCCAATTGTTTGAAAACCTTAAACTTTGAAATTCTTGAGAGCAAAACCACTGATCATTATTGAGAGTTTTCTTAAGTGATTCCCGTCACTTACGATGTGATTAACTATAGGGGCTTGCCCTTATAGGGAACTTTAAGAACCCATATAACATAAACCCTGCTTAATTACTTTATATTAACCAGGGGAACTTGTCGGCTTATAAAATTGGTTCACAGACCAAACGGATGTCACAAATCTTCTGGTTTATTTAATCGAGCACCATCATCAAGCAGTGTGTCTATTCTTCGGGATAGATACACGGTTTGTGATACGGTGCTCATTTATATAAACTATTTGGGATGTGAGATCGGTTTGATTTCATATCTTAAAATTTTCAAACTTAACGTTATTTTCAAAATCAAATGCTTCTTTCAAAAACTATACATATATATATATATATATATATATATATATATATATATATATATATATATATATATATTAAAATTAAATTTAAAATTTAAAATTCATCGACAACTTCGTAGCGACCACTTTTTTAAAATACAACACACAAACCTAAAAATATGCCGACAGTGTTTTAACAAGAGATGAGAAGAAAGATCCTCCTCAGCGGAGTCGCCATAATAAAATGTCTTTGTGGCATCAGGAGTCGCCTGAGATTTTCTTGATGTCGATTTCAATGTCTATGCCATTGTTTGGAGTCGCTATTCTGTTTATCTATCATGTCGCCCTAGTCTTCAGAAGATATTTTTTCTTCGGATCATGTAGAGGATCCTCAGATAATAAGAAATTGAAGAAAATAAGGGCTGATAAAATAGAAAACAATATAATAAAAATGTCGATGATAATCCTTATAAAAGGAGATTCTAGAATACCTTATTCTAGAAATTTTATATAAGGAGAATCACATGTAAGATTTCGATAACCAAATATTTCTAGGTGTGATACCTATTTCGAGTTCTTAAATCTCCAATAGGAGCAAGCTACTATAGTTAATTACATCTTTGAGAATTAAGATTGTCTAAGAAAACTTAATGTTAACACTTGTTTTCTAAGAGATTTCAAGAACAAGAAAGGAAACGTCTGTTGACATCATTTTTTATGAGGTTTTTTCTCTTCTCTCTCCTCAGTACTTAAGATCTAGCCTTAGGCTTTCCCTTTGACTATCTTAGAGGACTAGAAATGAGACCCACCACTTAGAAATTTAAACACCTCTTAAACTCCCTGCAAACCCCATAAGTTTGATTGTAAACCCCCAAGTCACTTGGAGGGTTAAGATCAAATGTGGAGGTTTAAAGGATGAGTTCCATATAAGACTCTTTGGCCTTAGGACTACCCTGGGTGGCCTGGTCTGGTGAGGGTTGACCTGCACACATTACACTTTCACACACATTCCAAATCCTAAAACCATTCATGCCTAGCTTGACTTCTTGACTCATGTAGGTAATTCATATGGATGGACCTTAACCCCTAGGCCCTTGGCTAAGAGGGTTAGGAACAACATAGTGAATGCCTCAAATGAGTCCTCTCATGGCTCTTATGTGCTTGATATGGCTTCATGGCTCAACCAAAGTGATTCCATTCTACTCAAACTTGATCAATCTTCATTTTTCCAAAATTTCAATTTTTGACCTCCGAGGCCCTACATCCGCTAAACCTACTAAATGCCATTGAAACTACCCAAAATTTGCAAAATTGCCTAAATTACCCAAAATTCCTCAAAACCAATCCTAAACGTTTCCCACCATTCAAATTGATCATCCTTAGCCAAATATACCAAAATGTCCAAAAATACCCCTCAATACCCCCCAATACCCTCTAAATACCCAAAATGCCCTTCTTAACCAAAAATTCCATAAATTCCAAAAATTCCCAGAAAATTCTAGAAAATCTCAAATATTCTCAATTTCATTTTGTTCAACTACATCATAAGCCAATTTTGTCAATTTAACCCACTTTTACCAAAACCCCCAATTTGACTCATTCTTAACCCAAGTGGACCCAATGTCAAACCAAACTACTCCAATTGACCTCAACTTTGACTCAATTCAATTCTAAACTTCAATTCAATATCCCCAATATCAATTTAGACCAAATCCAGACCCAATTTGATTAACATTTGGATCAAATTCCAATTTGAAGCTTAAAGCCCAATTTTGGCCCATGACCTAAACCTAGCCCAAACCAACCCAACTCATCTCCAATTATCCCCAAATCTTTTCCTAAACCTTCCTAATACCCCCACAAACAAAATAATAACAAGATTTACCCCAAATTTGAACCTAAACTCCACCCAAACCTAACCCAAAACCAAAATCCCCTAAATTGGCCTAAACCCAAACCTAACCCAAATGGGCCCAAATCCCAAAATCAAAGCCCAACCAAAGTTGAGAACTCTTTGTGACACTCCCATAAACATTTCTCAACATTAATTTTACATGAAATCCAACCTTAGCCTAACCTTAGCCCAAGTTAGCCCAATTTGACCCACTTTGGCCCCTTTACCAAAAATCCCAAATTAAACCCAATTCAACTCCAAATTATTTCAAACCTATTCTAGATCACTCATGATAAATCCCTAAACTAAACCCAACATTTGTTTGGCCCAATATTTTACAAAAATTCTATTTACCAATTTGTTTTCAAACCTAAAAGCCCACCTCCTTAAACCTTTCTAAAGGCCACTAAAATAAATCTAAAATAAATCCAAAAGCCCACATGAAATTTCTCCTCATCATCCCCTTTGATTTAAATCACTCCCTAAGTTTCAAATTCATCATTAAATTTTTCTGAACTAAGCCATGTGCCAAATTACCCGTAAATATCCTAAATCCTTAATACCCACTTTCATGAAACCAAGCCAAGCCATCCCTAAGCCATATGGAGCCATGGAGCCATGCATAAGCCATATGCAAGCCATGGGAGCCACTTTCCACCTCACCAAGCCATTAATGGCAAGAGGAGGGGCCCCTTTCTTAAGCCTTCCTTAAGCACTTTTAACCCCATTCATGCTACACACTAAACCAAGTTTAGCCACCTCACCATGGATGGAGACCACACCATTTTCTCTTGGCCGACCCAAGTGATTCTTTTCGACTCAAAACCGGGCCTCTGGGTGGTGAACCTAGCCCAAAACCATGGGTTGACCCATTTGGACCCAAAATAGCCTTCCCCCATTCCATTTCAATTCAACTCATATACACATGTCCATGGCCAATTGATCGCACTAAACCCCAGCCCCGACCTCCCCGACCTCGAGGGTGACTCGACCCGGCCGGCCAGCCACCACGATCCGCCGGAAAACACCGGGCCGAGAGCACCCATTTGGTTCAAAAATTCAATTCTTCCTTGCTGAGCTGTCCCAACCCAATTAGACACCGTGGTTGTTCTTCCCTTGACCAGAGCAGCTGATCCCAAGCCTCAACATCCCCTGGGAGGCCCTCCAACAATGTCTATTTAAACCCACACCACCTATCGGCCAAATAAGGTGCTGAACAAAATCCTACTGAAACTCTGTCAAAATTGTTCCAGACCACTCTCCACAGATAGAGCACTTAATCCCCATTGGATTCTAGCTCTAATTTCCCCCAGCTGAGCTCAATTTCTGAGTTTAAATTCAAGCCCAAAACCAGGACATCTCCCAAACCTCTACCAAATCCAAATTAAACTCACCCACACCTGCACAGGACCAAGAGAAGGAGTTCCCCAGTGAAAGCCCCCTCTCTAGGCCACCCAGTTGCTCTAGCCTCCAAGCTTTGAGATCGGCTATGGACACTTTCATACCTGGAAAATTCCCCAGAGCCAGAGACTTCATCTGAAGCTTCCTTGGGTGCAATCGAAGGTGACACAACTCTCTGATTGAAGCTACACTTCTCAGAGCAAAGGTATGGATCATTCCTTCCTCCCTAGCTTTCAACAATTCTCCATTTCATTTCAGTTAATTTCATGGCATGTAAACGGTATGGATGTGTTCATCTCCTCATGATGAATCCATCGAGCATAAGAACATGAAAATCCGTTGAGAAATGAGAGAGTTCTTAGGGTTTTAGCGTGGACGGTTACGGGTGCACACCAGTCGTAGACGATGACCAGACGCCGTCCGATCAAGCGTGTATTGGTTGAACGGCTCAGATTGCGTCGGATCAGAGGAATGAGCGAGACAGCGGGACGTGTGGCGGCTGACTCAGATGACGGCGTGGAATAGGAGCGCGCCGTGTGGTCTTTCGATCCGCCGTAGGTTGACGCGGCGCTGAGTCGAATAAGTAGATAAATAAGATTTTTTCTATTTATTTAAATACCCAGAACTTAGAAAATCCATATCTTTGTGTAGAAAAATCATAAAAATAAACTAAAAATACCCTCTTGCTCAGTGAACAGAGGAGAATAATGTGGAAAACAAATCAAGTTATTTTGATGAGTATTTTATTTTTAATTAATTATTTACTCATTTCAGTATTTTGATTCTCTATTTGCATAGACAATTCACTATGGCATGAGACCATAGGGCTTTTGAAGCCTCTGATCTTGGGAACATTCTCTGAATTTTTCAAGGTTAGAGGCCATCTCTATGGAAAGTTATGTATTTTTCAAGTTTATGTCACTGTTTTTCGAATTTTAATTCCAATAATTAACATATTGCTCAATAAATTCAAGACAAATTTGGGAAGTTTCTTAGGACCAGAGGACCCTAGGATAATTATAGTTAGGCTTAATTCATTAAGAATAACCCTAATTGGCCTAATTACTCAAAACTGAACTTTAATTAATTATGGTTAACCACACATCAAAATAACTTGAAATCAATTCTCCATTGATCTTTAGGATACAGAGAACCTTAAATAAAAATTTGAAGTCAATTGGAAATGATTAGCTCCACTAAATGAATTAATTAAGCCACATGATCAAAATTAAACTTTAAAAATTCATAACTCCAAAAATACATTTAAAAAATTCACCAAATTGGCTTTTTGGGTTCTCTGATATTAGAGGAGTTTATAAAAACTAAAATAGGAATTTTCTAAAATTTTCCATTTTTAATGATATTTTTTATATTTAAATAATTAAAAAATAATAAAAATCATAAAAATGTCACATTTTGACTTCTAATCACTTAGAAACCAACCAAATATTTTTCCCAAGTCTCAAAGTAAAGATATTGAATTTTAAAGGCTCAAAACAATTTTTAATATTAAAAAATGTATTTTCCAACCTTTCCACTAAATTAATTCCAATAAATCAAAGAAAAATTAGAAAATTGTAAAATTTATTTCTCTAAACTCCTTGATGTTAGAGAAATTTAAGAAAAATATAAAATCCATTTTTAAACTTTAATTATATTTTATAATTAATTAAAACTCCAAAAATTCAAAATAATTATAATAAATAAAATATAATTTAAAAAATCATCAAAATTGGTCCAAATGGTCCTCTGGTCATTAGGAACATCTCATAATTTTTTCAAGGATAGAAACCTTACTTTGGTCATGTTGTTGAATTTTCCTTGAAATCCCTTATTTTTCACTAAAAATAATTATATAAATAAATTGAATTTAGAAAAATCACATTTTCTCCTCTAATGTCTTAATTGACATGTGAGTGAGGTGACATAAAAATTTTAAGTTTATTTGAACTCAATTTAGTGAGTTATGAAATAAATAAGCCTAAAAGGGCATAAAGGTAATTAAAGAATTTAAACCCCTTTATTAAAATTTTAGGTTTAATTAAAATGGAGCGTAAAATATTTGATTTTATCTTTCTTGGATGATTGAAACTTTGGGAAATTAAAAGGGTAGGAACCCATTAATCACTTTTAATAAACCAAAAATGAAACTTTAATTATTTAAACAATTTAAATTTTGGAAGATTAATGGAAATTTGAATTATTAAAAATAGGGATATAACTTGAGAGGGCATTAATTCTTTAATAAAAAAATCTCTAAATAAATCACTTCAATAATATTTAACTCTTAATTAAGATTAAAATGATAATCCAAACTAAGTAAATTAAAAATTTAAAAAAATATAACCCTTAAATTAAAGGAAAGCTCAAAATATTAAGTGGTTTAACAATTAAATTAAATTAAATTAAAATTAATTAAATTAAATTAAGTAAAAATTAAATTAAAATTAAAATTAAATTAAATTAACATTTTAACAATTAAGTTAAATTAAATTTAAAATATTGAAATTAAATTAAATTTAATTAAGTTAAATTCAATTAAATTAAATTTAAATTATATTAAATTAACATCACTCAATAATAAAAGTAAAACAAATTTGAAATATTAAGACAATTCATAATTAAGAATATAAAAAATCAAACTAATCAAGATTAACCTAAAATATCATAATTAACCTAAATCAAATCATTAAGATATATGAATAATTTATGTGAATTTGAAAAACCAAATATTAATTTAAAATATTAAGATCACTTAAAGTATAAAGATCTAAACCAAAAATAATTTGAACACTATTCCAAACTTAAAATTATTAATTAAAACCTCATAATTAAACTAAATCACTTAAAACCATTAACTCAAACTTCAAATTAAGAATGATTAAAGTTCTCAACAAACCAACTTGCCTACAAAGGCTTTAATTATTATAACTCTTAAATGGAGTATTAAGTGCGATGTCACTTCATTCATCAGGTACTCAAATGCCTAAGTTCACTGAGCAAGAGACAAAGCTTAACTATACTCCTGGATGATTAATTCACCAGTACAATAAAATTCATTTGAACTCGAAATAATCTCATAAGTATTGAAAAGATGTTTAGGACTCGCCCAAAACACTTCCTCAATATGATGAGATGTTTTAGAAGAACAATTGAATTTAATTGTTCTTTGATGAAGAAAATCATCATTAAACAAAGTACAAGAACCTAGACGTCATAGGGGATGACTAGCAATAGGACTAGGACTTTGGTAGACAACCAAAACCTTTCCCTTAGCTTTACCTAGGTACTTGTTATAAATATTTAAATGCCTTAATATTTGTTTTAAGTGCAGCTTGGGATGACGGGAAGACCCTCCAGGTACGCTTTTATTTTGTTGCAATTTACTTTATTGAAATTCACTTACATGCACTGCACTTTACTTTTTCTTGCATGTTAAACAAGATTGTTGCATGAAAACTAAAACCTTTAGGATAGCCACAAAACTGAAACCAAAACTAAATTAAAAGTCACCATAAGATAAAATCCACTACCACAACATTCCAAAATATAAAACAACTCAAAATTTAATCACAAACAAAACAACAAAACTACAATTACAACTAAATTAAAACATCTCATTGAATGATCGGGAATACCTCGAATGATGTAACCCACATGTTGCTAACCAGATTTCCCACGGTCTAAATGAAAGTGTGGAACTCATTCATTTGAGTTTAGCAAATTCATCTGGACTAAGTGAATTCGATGAAAATAACGGTGTCGGGATGAAGAAACTGTGGGATTTTAATCGGTTCTGTTTAAACAACTTTAAGATTTGTTTTAATTAAAATATTAAAAATATTTGGACTTTAAGATTTCTAAACCGAAACACTTCTCTCATCTCCTGATTTTCACCTTCTAAAACTAAACCCTCTGCAACAACAAGGAGCTTAGAGCATGGTGGGCAGCACGGCCATCTTCATCAGCAAAACTCGGATCTACACCAGCTAAACCTTTCTTAGAATTAGATAACCAAGCCATAGGACTTTGAGGTAGTTTGCCTAGTGCAACATAAATCATCAACTCTTCGTTAGGCATTTGCATGATCATGTCATGTAAATTAAGCCTTAACCGGTCTTAGGACTCCGAGGTAGTCGTTCGGTACGACATAAACTCTCACATCTTCGAGGCTATTTGTATGATTATGTCATTCAAATATAAGTCCTAATTAATTAAAATTGGCAGGATATGAACATTAAAAATACTCTTAAATTGAAGCCAAACAACAGGATAGTTTGGAAAGTTGCCAAGATTCTTCTGGATCCTCAGCTTCTCCTACTTTTCTTCCTTTGATTCCTAAAATAAACTGTTCCGAATTTGAGCTAATCCCTTTTGAAATTTCCAAAATTCAATCCTTTGAAAACTTTAAACTTTGAAATTCTTGAGAGCAAAACCACTGATCATTATCGAGAGTTTTCTTAAATGATTCTAGTCATTTAAGATGTAATTAACTATAGGGGCTTGCCCTTATAGGGAACTTTAAGAACCCAGGTAATATAAACCCTGCTTAATTTCTTTATATTAAGTAGGGGAACTTGTCGGCTTATAAAGTTGGTTCGCAAAACAAATGGATGTCACAAATCTTCTAGTTTATTTAATCGAGCCTCATCATCAAGTAGTGTGTCTATTCTTCGGGATAGATACACAGCTTGTGATGCGGCGCTCGTTTATGTAAACTACTTGGG